>BHDV01072441.1:172736-187023 GCA_005406045.1 Adoxophyes honmai | reverse complement strand
CAAGAGTGTACGACTAAGAAGAAGAAGCACCTATAGAATGGGGGCGGCAAAGTAGGTCTCCCGCCCCAGGCGCCGAGATGGCACGCTACGCCACTGTGCACATGACATTTTTTTTTTACAACTTCGGAACCCTCTAACTTTTTTACGTCACTCTCAAATTGTCAGATTAACGGAATGTACACTTTTTAGCATCTAATTAACTCACCCTACCTTAATCTGACGCGCTCGAGAATGTCCGATGGTCAACTTTTGTTTACTAATCTGATCCTTTATCCTGGACGTGCGGCCACAGATATGAGGCTCATATTTGGTGGAAACACTTAATTAGGTATAAGCTATCCTCCTATATATTAATCTGCCGCGCTGGAGTAAGTACCGAAATCCCCTCTTGGGCTCCCCTACTATTAGGTAAGCCTACAAAAGTACGACATTAAATGAAAAAAACCAATAACATACAAAAACAACTGAGATACCGAAATTAAATACCGGTATAAATGTATGAAAATAATACCGGTATTCAATCCCTGGTTAGAATTGATGTGGCATTTTTTTACATCAAGCCGAGTATTATGTTTTGAAAATATACAAGTACATTTCCTAAATATCACGTTTAACCATCTGGTTAGCCTGAATTTGCTAGATGTGGCACTGGATTTTTGAATCCATGTGCTCTGCCTACCCCTCTCGGGAATACAAGCGTGAGGATATGTATGTATTTCCTAAAGAATATGATTTAGTAAATTCAATTGATATGTGACTACATACTTTTATTAATGTCATATTTATAGCTCCTCGAAAAACTTTAAACTGTCAAGTGAAGTCAATCTGTGATACTGACTCCCATTTTAATAATTTCAATCTTACATATGGACTATGGTACACTGTATTAAACATTATGAATTTAACATCTCATATGCGGGGAGGCAGATATTTTCTATAGTATGTATTTATATGGAGCAGATCTGCTACTAATCATACGAGAGGTTAATCCCATTCGTATATTGTATTGAATAAGTCTTATTTTAAATTGTTACAGCAAAAACGAGGACGTGGACAGCATGGAGGTGATAAACATGGTGCTGGTAACAAAGGTTCTGGTCAGCGGCAGAACTTCATGAGATTGGGATATGAGACGGGAAACAACCCTTTCTATCTTAGAATTCCTCAGGAACATTACTATAGGGGACATCAGTAAGTATTGCATTTGCTTTATTGGTCAGAAACTGTGCAATTTATGTAGAGTTGGAACATCAATTGTAACTTTGGTAATATCAATACTCATGTTGAATAATACACAGATAACTTACGTCTTTAAATCGAGTTTAGCTCGACATGTTTCGGGCTAATTCGTAGCCCTTCATCTAGGAGCCGCGGTGGCTGCTGCTGGCAAATCCGCACTGCGCGCCACCGCTCTCTTCGCGCGACGGAGAGCTATGAATTAGTCCGAAACATGTGGAGCTAAACTTGATTTAAAAACGTGACTTATCCGTTTATTATTCACCATGAGTGAGTCTCACAGTAGTTTAATGTTCAATATCAATACTGATAATTTATAACTAATCATCATTTGTAAATTACAGCTTTCGAAGACAGTATCCTCCATTGTCTCTGCAAAACTTGCAAAGTCTTATAGACAAAGATCGTCTAGATATAACAAAGCCTATTGATTTAGCAAGTATTATAAGATCTGGCCTGTATAACATTTTCCCAGATCAAAAACACTTTGGTGTAAACTTGACAGATGAAGGAGCTGATACATTTGCTGCTAAAATTAACATTGAGGTTCAGTGGGCAAGTGAGCAAGTTATTGCAGCTATTGAAAAGAATGGTGGGACTATCACAACAGCATACTATGATCCACACAGCCTTTTTCTTTTGAAGAATCCCAAGAAGTTCTTTGAATCTGGTCAAGCTATTCCCAGGCGGATGATTCCTCCACCTGATGCCATAGAATACTACACGAGTGCAGAGACTCGTGGATATCTGGCAGATCCAGAAAAGATTTCACAAGAAAGGCTTAAGTTGGCTCAAAAGTATGGTTATCAGTTGCCAGAATTGGAAAAAGACCCGAAATATAACATGTTAAGTCTCAGAAAAGACCCAAGACAGATCTTCTATGGGCTGGAACCTGGATGGGTTATTAATTTGCGTGACAAATGTATTCTGAAGCCTAAAGTTGAAGATTTACTTAAATTTTATGCTTCATAAGAATATTATTATAATTAGCATTAGGTATGTATTAAATTTGCATATTCAAGTAGTCAATAAAAAAAAAAAAAAAAACATGGTTATTTAATTATTTTATGTACCCAATACCGATAACACACATGCTTAAGCTGCTTTCAACAGTTTCAACCAAACAAGAATAAAATTTAGTCTTGGAATAAGTCACTCTTTACTCGCGAGTGAATTAATTCTTCATTTGAAAAAATTGGGGGTCTTTATTAGAAGACTAAATTTTTATTCTTGTTTTTCTAAATCGGGCCCACTAATTAACATCAGGGCAGTCAAATCATCGTCAGCGGTAACGCGTCTTGAATTGTTACGGTCTGTAGAATATTTTTTTACTTACATACTATACTTTTATAAATATTATGCGGCCCCCAATTTTAGTCATTTTTGTTGACCCTGGGTCCTATCTAGTTTACAGCCCTGATGTACATAATCACTAGTGTCCGACCGAAGCTTCGGCTTCGGCTTCGGCCACCTTCGGCTTCGGCCAAAATTTGGCCGAAGCTTTGGCCGAAGCCGAAGGTTTGCAAGGTTGTGATTTGAAATTGAACAAACAATGCCAGAGCGAGACGGATAGTGCGCAGCGGTTAGCAGGAGAGCGTTTCGCCAGCCCGATCGCATTACTTGCAGTTAATTATATAAATTACTGACAACACATAACATAACAACATAGTCACACTTGATTTAGAAGCAAAAACGGCACATAATTTACTGCCGTTTTTTTACTATTAATAAATTCTCGTATTTCTTATGGTCAACATAGGGTCAACACACCTTCGGCTTCGGCTTCGGCCGAAGGTTTTGATGAAAGCCGATTAATCGGCTTCGGCCAAAATTGTACCTTCGGTCGGACACTAATAATCACGCCTCTATTCCCAAACGGGGTAGGCAGAGGATACAAATGCTACATAGACAAATTCACAACTACTTCACGTTTCATAGCCATTGTAGCTCGTTTTCAGGCTATAAATTAAGAGTTACTATAGTGACATGTTACTAGCCTGTCGACTAAGGGTCAGTTCACACCGACACTCCACGCGACGCGGCGATGCATGCGGAGGCGCAGTGGGACCCAGCGCTGCGTGGCGCCAAGTACTCTGTACACTAACAATGAAATGTGACCCTTATCATGTAGCCAATTAAGTATATTTCAATCACCCGAAGGTTAACTGGAAGAGATCCCCTCGGGGATAAGTTCGCCTTTGTTCATAAGGCTGTTCTCGTGTTAATTGTTTTATGTAAGTGTTTTTGTGTACAATAAAGAGTCATACAATACAATATTTTGAGTTGCTCTATTAAAAGCTCTCGTCTCGGTGTGAACTGATCCAAAAATACATCTTAACCTATTCCCTTAGTCGCCTCTTACGATGTCCACAGAAGAAATGAAGGGGTGTTATTTTAAACCCGACACCACATGGCAAATAATATAATTCACACTAAATAAAACAAAGAGTTATACATGAACAAACCATTTATTAGAAGATTGATTTTCGTACAGAAATAAAACACTAGCTTTCACTTAAACTATATCGTTTATAACTTTATACCATAATCACGGCATAGTCGGCATATCACGAAAAATGCATCAAGTATTTGCTTAGTGGTTAACCAATCAGTAAACTGCTTTTTGGCATATTTTAAGGTGTGCAAAGACATTTCATCAAAAATATATATACATAATGTAAATGCTTCTTTGAAAGTAAGTACAATTGTGGCATTGTCAAACAAAAAATATTATTAAGGATTAGTATCTGTAGTGGTCCGGCTTGTACGGCCCCTCGACGGGAACGCCGATGTACTTGGCTTGCTTGGGCGTGAGCTTCGTGAGCTTCACCCCCAAATGATCCAAATGGAGAGCAGCCACCTCTTCATCCAGTTTCTTGGGCAAGGTGTGCACGCCGACGGCGTATTGGTTGTGGCTCGTCCATAGCTCAATTTGTGCTAGAACTTGGTTGGTAAATGAATTGGACATAACAAATGATGAGTGGCCAGTGGCACAACCCAAGTTGACCAGACGACCCGCAGCAAGCACAATAATGTGATTGCCATTTTCTAGCTCATATCTGTCAACCTGTGGCTTAATGTTTACTTTCTTTGCATTGTTTTCTAACCAAGCAACATCTACCTCACAGTCAAAGTGACCAATGTTACAAACTATAGCATCATCCTTCATTCTCAAAAAATGATCCTTGCAAATGATGTCAAGATTTCCGGTAGTAGTCACAAAGATCTGTCCAACCTCTGCAGCTTCTTCCATAGTAGTTACTTGAAAACCTTCCATTGCAGCTTGTAGAGCATTGATTGGATCAATTTCAGTGACAATAACTCTGCCTCCAAATCCTTTGAAGGCTTGGGCACAACCCTTGCCTACATCTCCGTAGCCAGCTACGACACAAACTTTTCCAGCAACCATAATGTCTGTAGCTCTTTTAATTCCATCAAGAAGTGACTCCCTGCAACCATACAGGTTGTCAAACTTGCTCTTGGTGACAGAGTCATTAACATTAATAGCCGGTACTTTCAGAGTACCATCACGGAACATCTTGTAAAGATTATGTACTCCTGTTGTAGTTTCTTCCGAAATACCCTTAACACCTTCCAAATATTGGGGATATTTCTTGTGCACCAGATTAGTAAGGTCACCACCATCATCCAGGATCATGTTCAAGGGCTGAAATGTAGAAAATAATTAATTTAAAAAAAATGACATAGTGACATTGCATGGCTCAACAAAGGAAATCTTTATTACATTTATCATGGACTGTATTCTGAGGTGGGTGAGGTATATATTGGTTGACTGTACTGTCCTGAATAAAATCCTGATCTCACCTATTTCTATCTTATAACAGAGATTTGGCTCAGTTTAAATTTGAATGATATGTCAAAGGCTGAAAGAAATGACTGTACTCACTACTTAAATTAAATCTTTTCAGTGATTAAAAATATGCAAACCTAGTATATGGAAACTATTTTTTTTTTAATTACTGAGGTAATTTCTAGAACTAAAAACCTTTACTTGCCAAATACGGCATTAATCGCGGGAAAGAAAGCCCCGTTTACCTTGCCATCAGCAAAGACGAGAGTCTGTTCGATGCACCAGATGTACTCCTCCTCCGTCTCGCCTTTCCAAGCGTAGATGGGGATTCCGCGCGCGACCAGGGCGGCGGCCGCCTCGTCCTGCGTGCTGTAGATGTTGCTGCTGGACCACTGCACCTGTGCCCCAATACACCCAATATTAAAAACCCTGTATTTGCTTGTTTTTAATACAACAAACAGGCACTCTTTGTTTGATCGTTTCTAGAGTTGTTGTTAACTCTGGATCTATGTTAATTTAATTTAATTTAGGATGGGGGAGATAGACGATGTTACAGTGGCCGGAATCAAACTTGGCAAGATTTTTAGTAGTAAGGGTTAATTCGTGCATCGCTTTTTTCCAAGGAAAAGTGATGACTACCCCACTACTAAAAAAATTGCCATGTTAAATGCCAGAGACTGTACCAGATAAAGTTAGTCATTTCATCCTTTTGTCACTATCATTAAATACAGTTCTCCGTGTGGCCGGCACCGTGTGGTGCCGGGTTAGAATAGCACCTCCCCCTTTCCTCCCGTGGGTGTCGTAAGAGTCGACTCTGGGAAAGGGTTAGTGTATTGTGGGCGATGGGCTAGCAACCTCTCACTGCAATATGACATTTAACCATCTGATTACCCTGAAAATGCTAAACATGGCACTGGATTTTGGAATTCATGTGCTCTGCCTACCCCTCTTGGCAATACAGGCGTGAGAATATGTATGTATGTATGTATGCATTAAATACAGATTTTCGGATATATGTATTGCATTTATTTGTTATATTCACTCCACAACATTTTTTACAAATAGAGCATTTTTTGACTGTCCAGTACCTAATGGAGTCAAAACTAATTACTAGATACTAATTGAACTCTTCATTATTAGCTCCTTCCTCCTTCCTTACCCCAGTAAAACAGTGACTAAAAATTACATCAGCTTCATTTTTAAAAGTAAATTATTCGAAATATCTCATTGTAAAATAAATAACAACTTACTTCATGTATTGACAGTAATAATAACATATCGCTCAGTTCATATTTACATAACATAAGTGAAGATCAAAGATAATAAGGTCAGGAGTAGATAACATATCTTGCCTTACGAAAAATTAAAATTTTAAATACCTACCTAGCATGAAAATGACTTTATGAATAGACTGATAATAAATTTTAGATAACAGAAAATGGCAAGCATTTTCTAATAATAATATTCTATTTCATCATAAATCATGATCACCAGAAAAAATGTAGAATTAAATAATTTTAATTATAATGATGTGTTTGAATTTGAAGACTCAGTTCAGTTGTAGAATTAACTTATGTATTTTGTATGATGAGTTTTTACATCCTGTAGGTGAGCATACTCATCTACTATATAAAAATAAGTCGTGTTTTCCTTCCTGACGAAATACCTCCAGAACGCACGAACCGATTTGGCCAATTCTTTTTTTAAAATGTTCGTTGAAGTTCAGGGAAGGTTTGTAAGATGAGAAAGTGTGGAAAAAAATAGTGTAACATACTAAAAAACTAAAAAATCGTTCTCCCATACAAATTTTTCAACTCCAAAAAACAGTAAGCGCCGCAATATTTCATACATCTTACGCGTTTTTATTAAAACCTTCTCTATTTAGCTCAAGAACGACGGAAGCGCCGCTGATTTTCATACGTCTCCCGCTTTTTTGCGAGTAAAATAGGTACTTTATATTATTCAGCACTAATGTCGTTACGGCGAAAGTTACTTACATTTCGTTAATAAATTAACCCTTATTCCCTAAGATACGCGGCTGTCAAAATTTATACTGAACTGACAAATTTTGACATTATTTACGGCATATTATCACCAGCCAGCTAGCCACTTGGTCACATAAAACCTATTTAGATGTTTAGATGTTTTGATACATTGTTGGTTTATGAATAACTAGCTGTGCCCGCGACTCCGTCCGCGTGGATGAGTGACTATTCCCATGCTATTCCCCCTCGTTTTTTCCACATTTTCCAATATTTTCTTCGCTCCTATTAGTCGCTGCGTGATGTTATATAGTCTAAAGCCTTCCTCAATAAATGGTCTAACCAACACACAAATAATTTTTCAGTTCGAACCGATAGTTCCTGAGATTAGCGCGTTCAAACAAACAAACAAACAAACTCTTCAGCTTTGATTCGTCAAAGAAGATTAATTGTCTTTTTACTATTTACTAAAACGCCCTCGAATAGCGCGCAAAATTAAAATACACATACATACATATCCTCCGCCTGTATTCCCGAGAGGGGTAGGCAGAGCACATGAATTCAAAAATCCAGTGCCACGTTTAGCGATTTCAGAGCAACCAGATGATCAAACGTGATACTGCAGTGACAGATTGCTAGCCCATCGCCCACAATACACTAACCCTTTCCCAGAACCGACTCTTACGACACCCACGGGAAGAAAGGGGGAGGTGCTATCCTAACCCGGCACCACACGGGATATAAATTAAAATCCATACTAATATTATAAATGGGAAAGTGTGTTTGTTTACTTTGTTTGTTTATCAGTCTTTCACGGCTAAACGAAGCGACGTAGTGACGTGATTTTTGGGTGGAGATAGTTGAAGGGATGGAGAGTGACATAGGCTACTTTTTGTCTCTTCAAAACTCCCCATTTCACTAAAGTGAGAGGTGGAAGTTTGTGGAGAATACCGCAATTTTATATGTAGAAAGCTATAAATTGGTATAATGGGATGAGCTATCTCTTCTGTGCTACCCCGAAATTAACGCGAGCGGAGCCGCGGGCAAAAGCTAGTTGGCAATATTTTATCACTAAATCCTGGATTAGGACAATCATACAATCAACAATCGCTACTGCAACCCAACACATTGTGTCCAGTACTCTAGGTCTTCTTTAAGACTTCCCATCCCAAGAATATTCATTACATACTTACTTATTTTTGTATCTTTACACAAACAAAATTAACTAACAAATTATCTGGTCCACTGGCTCTGATGGATTTCACTTAGACAAGTAAGGTCGCCTTTTGGACGCAAAAGCATCAACTCTTAAAGAGTTAACTCGCTCACAGGACTAAGGAGCTGATAACATTATTTTACTGAACCTGGCAAAACTGTGTAGATTAGATTTTGTATGAAACTTTGCCAGTATGAGGAAGGGTCTATGCATGATGCAATCAAGAGATTTTTTTATTCTGTTTCATATTGTACTTATTATGTAAAGTGAGTTATTGCAACAAATTAGTATGATTTTGCAGCATAACCAATAAGTAATTTAGCAGCATGCCAGTAAGTAACATCTGGACAAGGAATGTACTCTGGAGTGAATTCATAAAATAAATGAGTGTTTGTTCAAGGCAAATAGGACAAAAGATAAGTCATTGAACCTATCTGCTTTGGTATCCAGTAGATAAGAGAAGAATAACTGATTAGATAACAATACCAGTCTCCTTTCCTGAAAAGGTTTAGATTTAGACATCTATTGAGACAAAATTGGAAACTGACAAACTAGTAATTAAGAGGGCGCACACATTTTTTACGAACGTAATATAAGATCAGGTGGGGGAAGAGAAATTCAGGGGCAGAGCAGGGGTAAGAGGCACCACAGACCATAACTCGTCGAGTTATGAGTGATTATGGTCTGCAGAGCCCTCTTATCCCTGCGTTTCTCTTCCCCCACCTGACCTTAGTGGTTTTGGACCAATGTTTAAAAAATCGTGAAATGTAAATTAACTCATATTTAGCCATGAAAAAAATATGGTTAGACTAAACATATTCTGTAAATTTACAATAAAATTGTTTCATTTGTAATTACATTAAAATCAATGAGAAAAAAAAATAAAGTAATGGTTCAACTTTGAAATTATGTAAAATGATATTTGAATAATAAAAACCAATAATTTGATTCATGTTAATCCGTTAATCCCCAGTAGACTATATTGTCTATCAGATAATAACAAGTTTATATTGTTTATGGTAAATTTTAATGGAAAATTTTCAAGTGAAAGACAGCTCTGACGCGTATTTTTGTGAAAACCCTTCAACAAATTGGCTAAGTAAAAGAAATCTGTGTTGCTAATAAAATATTTTTTTCCGTTAATCCCTAGAAAAAGAGTTTATTTATATGTTACAGTAGTTTTTCTTTAAAAACTTAAGGATTTATAGCTTTCTAAAGATTTTCTAAAGCATAAATCACCGAATTTTGTTTGCACGCTCTTAAAGAAATAATTTTGTTTGTATTCATTTTTTACTGCCAAGTACTAACAGCAGAATTAAATCAAACTATATCAGAGCTGCTAGAGAATCTGCAAAAATTACCTCAGATTTCAGACTAAATTCTAAACTTACTTGAGCACCCAGTTCAATCAGGGTTTCAATAAGCACAGCAGTCTGGACAGTCATGTGCAGACTGCCGGCAATCCTGGCGCCCTTGAGGATCTGCGCAGAAGCGTACTTGCGGCGGCACGCCATCAGCCCCGGCATCTCCTTCTCAGCCAGCATGATTTCATTGCGGCCCAGCTCTGCCAGCTTCTCATCAGCTGAAATAATTCATGATACATACATACATACATCCATATTCTCACGCCTGTATTCCCAAGAGGGGTAGGCAGAGCACATGAATTAAAAAATCCAGTGCCACATTTAGCAATTTCAAGGTAACCAGATGGTTAAACATAGCATATTCATAACTAAGGTATTGGTATGGTACGGTATCCATAATTATGGTGCAATTTACATAAAATTGTAGAATGCTAATTAAAATGGAAATTTTATTTAGACAAGTGTTTTTTGTTGATCAAGATAATGTGCCAGGATGGTGGATTGGCAGAAACAACTTGCTTTTTGTACATAATTATACTAGAGACCTTTAGGTACTTAAAAGATGGTAAACAATCTTGACGTGTCTTTTTATTTAAACGTACACTTTATAAATCAAAATCTTAACATTTTACAATTTAGGTATGAAAAAATCATTTACTTTCATAATTGAATTGTATAGTGTAACGATTTTCATTTTTAGACTGTGTATTTCAATAAAAAGACATGTCAAGATTGTTTACCATCTTTTAAGTACCTAAAGGTCTGAAGTATAGTGACTCATCTTGGCTTCATACAGTTTCTGAAATAATTTTTTAAGAAATGTCATCAGAATATGTTATACAGAATAAACCTTTTTGTAGAAGATCAGGTACCTGTGTAATTGTGAAAGCCATATTAAAATAAACTGGAGGAATTTGACTGTGACACTATAAAGAAACTTACCAACATGACAAAAGCTACAGTGGTAAAATAACATGGGATACAAAAAATTGATACACACCTTTCATTTCACTAAAATTATGTTCAGTAAAATATATATTAAAAAAATGTTGCTTAGTTCAAAAGAACTAATCATACAGGACCTGAGAAGAGATATTATTTTATATGTTTATGTATAGGGTCAGGGAGGGTACAGTTGCTCGAAGGGAACAGTCGCTCGAATGCACTTTGCTGGAAACTGAAAGAGCTATCTATCTGTCCTCTACGTTAATAAGAAGCGATAGACATGCGATCGTGTTCGAACTAATCCGTGAGCCGCTCCGGCGCCGCACGGTTGTGTGATGACGTGGTTTGACTTTTATTCAGCCGAATTTACATTTTCACGAAAGTTTGACTTTGTTTTTTAACTAAACTTTTGTAGGATTCTTAATTACTGTTGTTTTTGTCGAAAAGTATAACTAATCTACTTGGTATTGACTGATAATTCAGTGCTCTAGGTCTATGCGTTTGTTTCTAATTTGATCATTATTTCAAAATGACGTCAGGGTCAACAGTGGCTCGATTTGGAGAAGTACACACTGGCTCGCGAGCTACTGTGTACGTATGAAATTATAAATGAGTAAAAAAATTACTACCGACAAAGTTTAATTTAATAAAAGTTGAATAAAAAAAGTTTTTGATTGTTCTTAGAACTTTAAATTTAAAACCTGACTGCTAATATAATAAAAGTTACAATTTATACCTACCTACGTATTGGCAGAATGCCGCGACGTAAAAGATTGCCTTCAGTACTTAGAAAAATAATAGTCAACCAGACGGCGGAAAGCCTACTTGAAAGTTTATTTTTGTTAGAACCACTGTATACGGAGGGTAGTACACAGTGGTTCGAGCCACTGTGTACTGTTAGAGCAACTGTGTACTAGGGGGTACTAGTCACTGTGCACCTATAGTAGTACACAGTGGCTCGATTCCCATTTTTTAAAAAAAGGTCTTTATTTCTTTTTCGGTGTAAGTTATGGGAAATCTATTTACTACATATAAAACTTGAATAATGAACGCTGCTTTGTGCCTAGAAAAAATAGTCCAATCACTAATACTTTTGATACTATAGCTCGTTGAAAAAATCCTAGCGACTGTACCCTCCTTGACCCTACTTTATGTATGAGGGAGATTTACTAACATAGGCTTGTAATTCTATATCTTACATTCCTAAGCATGTCCATTGTAGAGAATCAAAATTGGGCTATGTGAGCTGGCTATTTCATATTCTTACAAAGTTATTTTTTTTTTCAGCTTGGAAAAAAATGGTTTTCCTATTCAGAATCAAGAGTACAATAAAAAAAAGAGCACAGTTAAAAATTCCTTCCAAAAAATCCACTACTTTTTTCATGGCTGGTAGTAATAGAATGGATTTACAAGATTTGTATGAAAAATTAAGGATTGCTGTCAGTATGAATGTCTCTGAGTAAGAATGAACAAGATTTTTTATATATTTTTTTCAATATGGCCCAAGTAGTCCCTGAAATCTAATTTGGGTTGATTTAAGGAACAAGGATAGGAACTCACCCCCACTACTTAAATTCTTATAATGTTAAATGCCGGGGACAGTAATTATAATTATCTAAACTAAGATAAGTAATTATCATTCAATCATACTAATAAGATTGTTATCTAAAGCTACTTTTATAATGTTGGGTAAACAATGATGATAATACAAGATTATATTCATCTAATTCATCCGAAAATTTACGAATTATTCAGGGTCAAATCAAGCAACAAAAAATAACATCGAACATAAAAGCATGGTATTAACATAACCTATAACAAAATCATTTCTTAAATACCGATGAAATCACATTCACAGTACACGATATGGTATAATAATCACAATATTCACAATGTTGAAATTCATATTATTTTAATTCATCTCATAAAATAATTTTACGTTTTAGTACTTACCAATCTTGTACGGGGGCTTCATTTTAAATTAAAGTTAAAATACTAATATTTTTGACGAATTATTTAAGGCGTTGAGCCGCTTTTTAATTCACCAAAAAATACGTGCTGAAAAGTACGTGCCGCGCGCGGTAAGTAAACTACAAAAGAAGAAAAGAAAATTATGAAGAGGCAGAGACGTAAAACTAAAACGCCGCCGTGCTATCTGTGTCACACTTCACACTCGTCAAACCTAGGGTTGCCACATATCACAAATCAGTATTTGTTCTAACTTGTTGGATTTTTTATTTTTACGAGTGTGGCTCCTATTTTCCGAAAATCAAATTTCTTTGTGTTCGTTTTTCCGTTCCCATAATCTTCCAGTGTCTTGTTTTCCCAATATTTTATTTTCATGAGCATTTTATTGCATACCCAAATTATGAATAGTTTTAATCTTTTCGCTTCCCTTTCTTTCGATTCTTTTGAGTATCTAAAATACTGCCTATTTTACGTATCTGATAGCAGTTCGGTTCTGGCGCTTCGGCGGCCGCTGCTGCGGTACGTTCGCTTCGCTCGCTCGGCTCGCGCGCTGTAGGGACGCAGTTCAACCTAACACTCCTCGCTTCGCTCGTCGTCGTACCTAATTGAGCTCTGCCTTAGACCTTATACATATAATTACACCATAAGGGAACGGAAAAATGATATTGCATGAAAAAATGCCCATGAGAAATTATATAACGCCTTATTATTAATAATATCACGCCTTTGTTCCCAAATGGGGTAGGTAGAGCACACGAAACGTGAAATAGACATATCCATGATTATGACTATTTCACGCTTCTTAGCCACTTCTAGCATTATTTTGGGTTTTAAAACAGATGTAAGAGGTAGTATAATAGTGACAGGTTGCTAGCCTGTCGCCTAAAGAATACCTAAACCCATTTCCTTAGTCGCCTCCTACGACATCCACGGAAGAAATGGAGAGGTGCTATTCTAGACCCGACACCACACGGGTAATTATATGTTGGGGAAAAAAGTTACTGGGAAAATAAGGGAACGGAATAATTGCTATCAAGAAAAAAGGAGACTGGAGAAAAAAGACACCGGTAAATTATGGGAACGGAAAAATAAACACGAAGAAAATATGATTTTTGGAAAAAAGGAGCCACGCTCGCTGACCACTATACTGTTATCACTTATCATTAAGTTAGGATTCTTTATCAGGCCTTTTAATTTTTTTATGGCAGCCCTAATCGTACCGTGCGCAGTGGTTAGGCCCATGACATACTGCCGCTGTATGTATCCCGTAGCGGTGTGCGGAGAAAATGCAGAACGACTAATTTTCATCTTAATTCGTTTTTTTGCACCTCTTTCTGGTGCTGCTGTGTGCGACAAAGCGCGTTCATTTTGCAGGGTTATAAATAGTGATCGACAAACAACTCGGCTGGATTTTAAGTGGTTAAAATTTACACCACCATTTAAAATTCGGCGAAGTTGTTAGCCGACCACTATACCAGCTCTATCTGTATACCTAGTGGTCGGGAAAATCTAGCCAAGTTTAATGTCGAGAACTAGGTATGCATAGTTTAAATCTGCAGAACCCACGCAGAATCTGACGTCGCTACTGTAGTGTGTCATGGGCCTTAGTTAGTATGAGGCACTACGTATACATTTGCGTTATCTTGGCTTGGCAATTCCTCTCGCAATGCTGTTGTCCGCTCAGGGCCGTCTCTAGCCCATGTGGCGCCCGTGTGCAAGCATTACCGAAGCGCCCCCTAGCAAGCGCGCGGTCGTAACGAAATGC
>BHDV01072441.1:126056-157220 GCA_005406045.1 Adoxophyes honmai | reverse complement strand
ATTTGTTTTGTTAGGGTTTTTGTACTTGTTTTAATTTGACAATAGTTTAATGATTCAAAAATAAATAAAAAAATACCGCAACAGATGGCAAACTTTAAAAAAAAAAAGTTTTAATGTAAAATTTTTGGGAAATTACCAAGAATACGTCGAGTTACCAGTAACCCTGTATACGCATACGGATCTGATTACGGATATTTTAGTGTCAATGAAGTTAAAAAAAAAACTTTCTGACAAGTTTCTAGCGGCGCATTCTTCTTGGCAATGATGGCCTTTCCGAAGCGCTGGTAGACTCGAAAATGACGTGTAAAAGTGCTCTTTTGAGCCTATTTGCGTTAGCAAAGTTTTGAATTCTGAATTTCAGATCCATGAATACAGTTACAGAAACATCTTTATTTTATACACATACTAGCTTTCTGCCCGCGTGGAATTCGGTTATATTGCGGTATAAAGCGAACATTTCCTCGGAAACATCAATTTTTCCGGGATAAAAAGTAACCCTAATATTTAATCCGGACTTCTATGTATATGTCTGCAAAGTTTCAAAGCAATCGGTTCAGTAGTTACGGCGTGAAAGCAGAACAAAAAACAAACTCACTTTCCGATTTATAATATTAGTAAAGATTTTAGAGTATCCTTACTTTATAATTTTACTTCAAGTATAAAACGAAATTAAAATAATTGCATACCTCGCCTTCGGCACCCTTCAGACCCTGGATGATACCAGTGTAAGCTTCGAGCACACTTTCGCGGAGCTCTCCCAAATACTCCACCATGGCGAAGTCGTTACGATCTACTTGAGCATTACTAGCCTGCAAATATGAACAAAAAACATAATGAAATTGAGTCCTCAAAATCATTTCGTTTCATAGACATCTCTAGAATAGATAAGATCTTTAAAGTTGCAGTATCCTCTAACTAAAGACCCACATCAAATTGTAAAAATCATTGACATTTTGCATTAGGATGCGGGTTTTAAGAGGGCTGGTTAATTATTAATTTTTTATGTACCTGCAGTAACATTTGCATCACCACGTCGAAATACTTGGTGAAATCCGGTCCAATGCTCAATGCAATATCCCCGAAAACAGACAAAATCTGTGGTTTCACCGAGCGATGGATTGAAGGATCTCCAAGGTTTTGTAGCAGGAGCAGGATAATTTCGTCGCAATAGGGTACAGCCTGCAACATAAATTAATTTTAAAGAAACAATAAATATGAGGACGTCTACTGGCTCATTTGACTGGTTAGATTTACATATAGTAATCATTACTTTGTAGTAGCAAAATGTTGGTACCAGGAAATAAAGCTTTTGGGGAAATCATGTAACAACCCGCTGGCTCGGTCTTCTTTGATACACTCACCTTACTTTTCAATACTCTGCAGATGTCTCCGGTCAAGCCCACGGCGGCGATGCAGACCTGGTTCTCTTGGTGGTTCTTGAGGCCGACGTAGAGGTACTGCTTGAACGCGTCCATGTACTTGAGGAAGCCCTCGCCGAGCACCTCCACGAGCGTGGAGACGGCCATGAGCGCGTCCTCCTGCACGCCGCCCGCCTTGCCCGCGTTGCTGGCGAACATGGTCAGCAGCGCCGTCATTATGGCGTCCGAGATCTGCGGCGCGTCCTCCGGCGTCACCTTGCGCAGCACCGATTGCAGCGTGGCGCACAGAAGACTCTGCAGGTCGTTGAACTGCGAGCGGTCCGCCTGGCTCGAGATGTGGTTCTCCATCTGCAGCACCTGCTGCAGCCGCTCCAGGATCACCATGGTCGTCTTCTGCACGGTCACGTAGCAATCCGACGGGGAATTCTTGACCATCTCCATGAGCGCCTCGTACGCCGCCGATCTCAAGTTGTGCTGAGCTGCGTCCTGCCGGTCCGTGGTCTCGAGCAGGCGCTGAATGATGAAGTCGAAATAGTTCGACATGCAGTACGTTTTGGGTTGGTTCGAGTCGCCGCAGTCGGCGTTCTCGTAGGCGGCTTCGGCTAAACCGGTGAAAGCCCAGCAGACGTTGGCCGCGACGCGGGGCTCGGCCTTCAGACCGTTGACGAGGCTCTCCAGCAGAGGATTCAAGTAAGTTTCGTTTATAGCTGCCTCGGGCACGATTTCGCAGATCCTTCCGAAGGTCCATGCGGCCGTGTCCCGTACGGCAACGCTCGAGTCGTACATGGCTTCGATAAGGGTCGGCATCGCTTTTTCGACTAGAGGTTTCAATGTATTTGCTTCTAGACCGCCTAATATGGACCCAAAGGCCATAAGTGCCGCTTCTCTGTATCGCCAATTTTCATTTTTGATGTTCAGGTTAATGAAAGGCAACACATGAGGGACAATCTCATCTTCACAGCAGTTTGACAGAAGCATGAGACAAACGGACGCCGCCTTTGAAGGGTTCCATTCTAATTCATCGTCAGAGTCATCTTGTTTGGTTAGTTTCTGCATGAGGACAGGGGCTAGGTACTGAAGTGCACCTCTCGCATAAAATCTGGACGTGCGCGCAGGTGGACGGCCTGGAATTATTTATTTGTAAATATGTATAACTAGCCAGTGAAATTATAAAGACAAAATAAATAGTATCATATAATTATTATTATTTACCTGCATCTCCAGCCTCTGCCTCTTCAATGGCAAGATCGATCTCTTCATCACTGACGTTGGACCAGAACTCAATTCCTTGTAGGGATATTTCATCAATATCCGATTTCATAGCTTCTAAAGTTATGGGGAATAAGGCCTGACCCATGTATGGTTCCATGTATTGATAGTAGAGGGACATAATTTTGACCTAAAATTACAAATAAGTTAAAATACACTTTTTAAATCACATCTATTTTATAAAAAAAAGAGTAATTTTAATAATGGGAACTGGCCGGTGTTTACGTAAACATAGAATAACTTACTAAGCACTGCAGGGCTGCAACACTTATTCTCATATCAGTTGATTGTGTAGCTTCACAGACAACTTCCATGATGAAGTTACGTTCATTTTCCTTATCAAAATTGGCTTTGGTGAACTCCAGAGAGTTGAGCAAAGCTTGAGTGGCTGCTAACCGAACGTGGTTGCTGGGCTCAGTAGAGCGCATGCCATGAATGATGGCTGTTAGAATTGGGTTACTCTGCTCAGTGAGCACTTCAGCGTCAATTTCTTGGCAAATATAACCTAGAAAATAGAGACTTATAAGTAAATATGTTAATTCCGAACATTCATAAATACTATAACTAACATTGTGTTAGTGCTTGAAGCACTTAGGCATATATTTCATTTCAAGGACTGGGGGGAGAAGGAAAATACAATTTGTTATGTGGTATTGCTAGACAAAACAAGATACGAAGATCCTTGGCAATATTGCAAGGCTATAGATAAATTTTGAGAATAATTCAAAATTCAAATACCATCTTTGATACATCTGTGACATCTCTACATATCCTTGTTTGCGAGATGTCACAGTTTTGTTGCAAGGATGAAAATTATGAAATAATTACTAGCTGTGCCCACAATTTCGTCTGCTTGGAATAATGACTTAGGGTAGCGTTTATTCCCCCCTTTCAGCCCCTTGCATCTCTTTGTTTGCATTAAAAAGTAGCCTAAGTCCATTCTCAGTCCTATCAGTGTACCAAATTAAATTAAAACAGTTCAGTAGTTTTCGTGTGACTGACAGTGCAACAGACAAGAGTTACTTTCGCATTTGTAATATTAATACTACATAATATTAACGGTACTAATAACGATTTTTTTATACTGTCCAATGAATTATCAATCAACATTAGTAATTTTTTGAAGCTTCATAACCTTAACATGGGAAATTCCCATTGGGAATAAATTAAGCAGGCATGTATCTGTGACAGTCAGAGAGCTGCCAGTGAGCTATGGAGAGAAAGAGAAGTATAACAGGAATAAAGAAACAAAACAAAGTAAGATGCTGTAAGTAAAATACAAAAGTAATGGATATTGCAATTTTAATGGGTCAACTTAAGTGGAGATGGGCAGGACATAATATAAATAGAGGCCCCTTAAAACAAATGTGGTATAAATTTTTAATCTGTGAGTAATCAATCATTAACTTACCAATGGCTTCAAGGGTTGCTTCTTTCTTGAGTTCAGTGGACTGGGCATTGACGACATTTTCCACGAGGATAGGGATGAGGTCGCCCCACTGGCCGACGGGCAGCTCCGCCACCGCCACGTACGCTACGCACTGTGCCGCCGAACTAGGCCGGGTGTCTTCTGTACCAACTGCTGTTAGGATCTGTGAACAAAATATTGTATGTATGTTACCTATGTATTTCACAACTTGTGAATATTAGGGTCAATATTTTGTTTTTAGTTCCTATGGTCCTGGGTCACATACTAAATGTGTGTTTGGTGTTGGTGTTCTTGTGCTTCGAACTATTAAAACCCAAGAATTGGCTTCTCAAGCACACAATTTACCAGTGCAAAGAGTTTCTTAACTTTAACCCGCAATAATAATTTAAATTAATGTAATGGTAATACTACAAAATATTTAGATTTTATTTGATGAATTTAGATGATGTCTAAATCATTTTATTACAGTTAATCGAGTATGAGTACAGTAATATCCCGCTTTACGCGACCCAATTAAGCGTGGTTTCACTGTAACGCGAATTTCGCCCACAAGTGCCTTGCATCACTCAAGAGTACCTATAAACACAATGTGGTCATCAATTTGCATATGATCACGGGAATCCCTGCTTCCTCTTAAATTCTATTTGAAGATTTAAGAATTCCCCATCAATTTTTTCTATGGGGTTTCCATGGTTAGTTTCGTTTGTTCTGTCATGTTTAGTTTGGCTGGCAATAGTTATAAAGTCAATGGATATACTTGTTTAATTGTTTCTTTCATTAGAAAATACATTATTGTTTTCAGCATTTGTCATGTAAGTGGTTGCAATTAGTCTGGAAACCTCCATATAAAACACCATTTTCATACAAGGATCTAGTATTTATTACCAAAAATGTGATCTAAACTCTTCCAAAGCCCGAAGTTCTTCCTAAAGGACAATAATATGAATCTTTCATAACTGATATTAGGTTTTAAATTTAATTATTATAAATTTGGTGCTGGGCAGTATGAAGATATTTACAACTGGAGGATATGAATCTAGTAGAATAAGAGCATGAAGGTCAAATGATGTCCAAAAGTAACCATTTTCTATATTAATATATGAAACATACTCTAAATAATGTTTCATTTCTTCTGGAATCTCAAATCTTACTTTCTACAGCTATAAAAAGTAAAAAAATTGAGTTATTGCTACACTAGCATTGTCTTACAAGACCAATGGCAATAATTGGGATTGACACTTAATATTTTTTCCTGCCTTTTCATGTCTTTTATTCTAAGTAAGCTCTTACATTTTTCTTAATGTAAAGTCTGGTTTCCTCTGGTAAAGCAAGCCACCTCTGCTGGTATTGCTGTTTCAGGGTGACATCTTTGGACGTGAGATGGTTCTTGAGCTGGAGCCCTGCGGCCATCCGGGCCACCTGGCTGTTGCCGCCCTGTGCCAGCACATCCGACAGCATTTTGATGAAAGTTGTGAAGTTTGTGGCGGCTGCATGGTCAAGGTATTTTTCTGCTGCTTCCAATTCATTTCTATCTGTAATTTTATAAATCAAAGACACATTATTATAGACATAGACATAGACAGTGGAATTTTATGAAGAACATCATTGCCACTAAAATTTTGTTGCAAAAATATGATTCAAGAATGAAATAAAAGACAAAGCTTACATTTTGTAAGAGTAAAGATGTTTTTTTTCTAATTAACTGGAATTTTCATGGTGTATCTAGATTTCCTTTATACTATGTAAGCCTTTCACCCCCAAGCTTATCATGTAAGGTTATCAAGTCAAGTGATAATCTGCATTTACAATAAATAGTTTGGTGACATCAGAGCTATTAACATTAACACGTATAATGAGAGAACTCTCAATAGCTGGGTGCAAACAGCACGTTTCATTTGCTAAAGAAAAGGAGTTTATGAACTAGAAAATTCCATGCTCGACTTCATAAATATTTACGCATTACAAGAAATGCATGAAATAATTATTACTAAAGGACAGCAACTTCAATGAAATAGTATCAGATATCGGTAATGGTTGTGTTCATTGTGTGCCAGGCAAAATTAGGCGATAACAGTCGGTTGACATTACGAAGAAACGCCATGCTCATTGAAACTTATGAAATATGATTACTTACCAGGGGATATTGTCTTTTCCAATATCTGTATAAGTGTTATTATCGGCTCCGTATGCATTGTGTATTAATGTTTTAAACTTAAATTCAAGATAAAGATAAATATGGTAGCCCAAATTCTGAAGAAACCGGCACACGACGAGCGAACACTTACTTCTAGTTGTTGCTCGATTAAAAAAAAGATTCAAACTTGCAACATGTAACTGTAGAATAGTATTTTAAATACAGGCAGCTGTTCACGATCATGCAATTTGAATAAAATGATTGCAGGGATTTATTTTATTACTTTTAATAGGGTACAAAAAATAAGTTAATATTTTTTTAATTAGCGAAGGCTTTTTATAAGTTATCTTAGTTAGAGTCACCAGGCCCATCTAAGCTATTTTATTTTTTGATCTTATTCCGTACGCAAGTATAAACAAAAGCTAATACACAACAAAACACGAAATTCGTTAAAATTATTTTTAACGATGCAAAATATAAATTATTTAATTTTCAATCGCTTTGATCCACTCAATAAAAATAGTTGGATTTGTTAGATAGTCAATGGCTTTGTTTTTACCATAGACACAAATTTTAAAAGCTGGCAATTTTTTTTTGACTGCTTTGACAGCCGGACTTTGACGTTTTTGACGTTCTTTTCATGTTGTTTTAGAGTGCTAGTGGACGTTTGGCCGTTCAATTCCGCCAAAATGGTACATAATCTTTGAAGTTCTTTATAATCGTGAAGTGAAATTGATTTATTTTTAATCAGTGCTGCTTACTAGAGATCTAATTTTATGTGTTTTGTCGTATTTCATGTAATTAACAACTTTATGTATTGTTACAGTCGCTCGTAATTCCGGAGAAGTTCCAACATATTCTTCGTATCATGAATACGAATATTGATGGCAAGCGTAAAGTTATGTTTGCCATGACGGCCATCAAGGGTGTGGGGCGCAGATACTCCAACATTGTTCTGAAGAAGGCCGACATCGACCTGGACAAGCGTGCTGGTGAATGCACCGAAGAAGAGGTGAGTCTGAACCATTAGATGTTAAGCCCATGCATATTATGGAATACCCTATAGTCTGTTATTATGTGGTTGCGATCTTAGGCTTTGTGAGACTATTGTTTACATATACCCTTTGTTGTTGCAGGTCGAAAAGATCATCACGATCATGTCTAACCCAAGGCAGTACAAAATCCCTGACTGGTTCTTGAACAGACAGAAAGATATTGTTGACGGAAAGTACAGCCAGCTAACCTCCTCCAATTTAGACTCAAAACTTCGTGATGACTTGGAGAGGCTGAAGAAGATCCGTGCCCACAGGGGCATGCGTCACTACTGGGGCCTCCGTGTGCGTGGTCAGCACACCAAGACTACCGGCAGGAGAGGACGTACTGTTGGTGTATCTAAGAAGAAGTAAACTGTAAAATAAAAGAAACTTTCCCCAAATGTTGCATTTTTATTTCTATCACAATATTAGCACCTCATGTTTTTTATTACTTGGTTAACCATTTAGATGCTTGATCTCAAATTTGGCATGGTTTTGGAATCTTGTTATATCGTGTTATAATGATTTCCTTTGTCAGCAATGCAATGTCACTGGCTTTCACTGTGTACTATAAATAATTAATATCTGATATTTGTCTGTCCAGAATGAACACAGAACCCATTTTAAGTGTCCAAATGGTTAAGGTTTCAATTTGTTCATTGTTAATTTAACACATTCAGAACCAAGGACCCGGCTCCCGGGTTCTTCAAAACATTCGCGGGATACCGAGAACCCGGGAGCCGGGTTCATTTTGTACTAGCTATAGACTACTCGGTTCCGCGCAGATGTTTTGATTTTAGGCTTGGTCGTGAATGTGTTAATTACATTGAGATGAATGTAAATTAAACACTACTTTAAAGGTTTTGTATAATTAATAATTTTATTTAACCAAATCACATAACCCTCAATAAGTGGGAAGTGAAAAAAAATTGTAAAATAAATATTTACAGCAGATAATCATAACTGCAACATATCGCACCTTCGGTGGGACAAGGGCACAATTGTTGAAGAATCCAAAAAATTAGTTAAGTATACACAAATGTTCCAAAACTTTTCCTTTATGTTTGTGTATACTTAACAATTTTTTGGATAATTCAACAATTGTGCCCTTGTCCCATCTAAAGGTGCAATATATGGATAAGGGGCTTATAAATAGTTAGGAAAAAAATGTGGTGCTTGTTTTTGTTACTTGGTGTACTTAATCATAAATGACTCATGTCCAATGTTATGTGCTTATGCTTGCTTATTCTCATAAACACGTACATGGCTGTAATCAAATCAAAGCCTTTGTTGTTGGTTCATTACTCAGAGACTTCATATCACTTTTTTAGCCAATTCTTATGAAATGAAACCTATTGTCCTTTAATGTTACTAGATAAAAATCTGTAGGACTGGAAGTTCTGGTAACTTAATAACATGAAATATGTACTTAATATTGAATTTGTACTGAAAAGTAAATCTTTAGTGATATTTTAACTACACATTTTAGATTGTATGCTGACCTCAGCATATGTAACAATATTTAATTTATAAATTGGTATTAGTGTAGTAAATGTTGTCTTCAGAACTTATGTGAATGCATCAATTTTGTGGGTTCCTTTTTACTGTAGGATTCATTATCATTACAGATTTAAAATAGTTAAATATTAGAATAAATAGTCAATTGGTAGGTTCAATTTTATAAGTTTGTGATTTGTAGTAGGAAAATAAAACATAATAAGTTGTGATGTTTGATAGTTTAATGACAGTGTACAACAAAACTCTTACTTTGATTATTTACACTGGACTACACATTAAGTCTTATCACTACTCATATTGTGCTATAAGTACCATCATGTACACTCCAGCCAGGAGTGCTATGATTTCTTTTATAGACTGGGACAACTTGTTAGCCCCTTCTAACAATTCTGGAATGACTGATACAGTGGCAATGTAGATGAAACCACCAGCAGTGAAAGGAAGTACTAGCTTGGATACCAGACTGTCCTCATACCCTTGCAGATAAATTGAGATGACAGTCCCAGATATGGCACCAAAGGCAGTAAGGAGCTGCAACATCATTGCCTTCCTACGGGAGCATCCTGATTGGACGAGGATAGCAAAATCTCCGATCTCATGAGGAATTTCATGAAGTAAAATTGTAATAGTGGTAATGTAACCTATATTTTTTCCAGCAATATATGATGCTCCAATAGCTAAACCATCAGTGAAGTTGTGGGTAAAATCGGCAGCCAGGTTGAGATATCCAGCAATTTTAATGTCTTCTTTCTTTTCCTTGTTTGCTTTTTTCTTTTTGTCGTCATTTTTTTTCTTGTCGCCAGCATGGGAATGGCCGTGACCGCCACTGAACAGCCGCACTGTTTTCTCGACCACCAGGAAGGTGATGATGCCGCCGAGCACGCCGAGCCCTACCGTGGTGTCGTGCGGCGCGTGCTCGCCCGAGCCCTGGCCCGAATGGCTGTGGCTGTGGCTGTGACTGTGCCCTTCATCTCCGCCGCTTGCAGCCAACGCATGCGGTATCAGGTGTAGAAAAGCATCTCCCAAGAGTCCACCCGACGCGAAGGACAGTAAAACTTTCAACAATGGTTGTTTTTCAACGGAACCATCGATAGGGATAAAGAATAGAACGATGAATGGTACTATGCTTATAAACACTGTGGAAGTTAGAGCGCTCACGTACAAATCATAGTCGCTTTCTGTTATCTTTTTTTGTTCTGCTTTATTTTGTTCGTTCGCAGCTTTCGAATATTTAAACGACGGCGGCTCGTCATGTGAATGATCATGGGAGTGGGAATGCCCCAATACTACAACTGCAGTGAAGGCGAAGACAGCACAGGCAATTAATGTTTTATTAATTTTTAACATCTTAAAAAAATAAACTATAACTGTAATAAAATTATCCTCGAAACTATCGGAATATACACAAAGATGATGTGTGTCTTGCTGACTAGATAGAAGTCAATAGAAGAATGACAACCTATGAGGTGACACACGTCAGTCAGTGTTTTTTTTAAATACCATAGATTTTTTTTTAACTTATGGCTAAGAGAATAAAGCCCTTACAACTATATCTGTTTTAATTTTAAGTTAGCCCCCGGTTCCCACCGCATCGGGCGCCCGCACGATTTTTAATCGACACGATTCGTGTCGTTCGTGTATGAACAGCTTCATATAAAATGTACAGCAGCAGCGGCTACGACACCCGATTAAAAATCGTGCAGGCGCCCGACGCGGTGGGAACGGGGGCTTAAGTAATGCGGAAACCACGTTAGCCTTTGGCATACTAGCTTTTATCCCCGGTTCAAACGTAAAAAGCATTTTTGTCATCTCTCTCACGCTCGTTTAGAGAAAGCGTGACATTTTTCTTATGTTGGAAGTAAAAACAGTGTGCTGCTACAGCTGAGGTTTTTGGACAAAATGGTAAATGAAACGGTATGATACATTTTACTGTTAAAAAGACACTATTCCGCCGAGAAAAAATATCTTAGACTAAAGACACAGCATCCCACACGCAATAAAAAAAAAAAATACTACTTATAACTATGTCCATAGAACGTTCACTTTAC
The DNA here is from genome assembly GCA_005406045.1 of Adoxophyes honmai. Classification (NCBI taxonomy): domain Eukaryota; kingdom Metazoa; phylum Arthropoda; class Insecta; order Lepidoptera; family Tortricidae; genus Adoxophyes; species Adoxophyes honmai. The sequence continues at coordinate 146,409 of BHDV01072441.1, read as the reverse complement.
GCCGCGTTCACATTTGGCTGTCGTGATCTGTCGTGTTGTGACGCCTAGACCAGTGTTGCCATCTTTGTAGCTTAAAACTAGCAACTTTTGGGATAATTTCAGCAACTTTTTTCCATATATTTAGCTATTTTTGGATGATTTTTTCTCCAATTTAGCAATGCTTTATTGTAAATAATTTTTTATCCTCGTACGTATTCAATAAGTACTTCTATTTCTATATCGTGCAGCTCTGACGCGTCACAACACAACAGATACCCCGTGCACACTTATCTGACGCGTCAGAGCCCCGCCCCCCGCGCCTCACCAATCTGTCGCGGATCGGGATCGCTTCTGTCGCGACACATCACAAGCCGTCACAACAGATCGCATCTTATAAGTGTGAACGCTACAGAACAAAATGTATGAAACCGATACCCTTCGCGTCACAACAGATCACGTCAGCCAAATGTGAACGGGGCTTTATGTGATCGTTTTCCAAGAAATATTTATCAGTTTAACTAAAAATCTACGAGTATACACATGATATGAAATATGTATAAAATAATAATACAATAATGTCAACTAGAGATGCGCCGAGTAACACTTTTGCCGAGTAACGAGTACCGAGTTTTACTCGGTTCAATTTTTTTTCAACCGAGTACTCGGCCGAGTAACTCGGTTCAATCAAATTCGTATTTCGCGCGCGTAAACAAGTACAAACAGGTTTGCGCCGGTCAAGACGTCGGCTCGCGTTGATACACCCCTCACCCCGTCATAGCCAAGCAGTATTGAAATAGGTACTATGAAACTGGTGCCATAAAAAATTAAATTACCAAATTTACCCTGGGAATTGGGTAGACGACTAAAAAACACTATTTAGCCCGTCAGATAGATCACCAAAAAATACTGTACACATATTTTTTCTTTTATTTGACACACGAAAAATGACGATAATACAGAACAGAGCCTAAGTTTCGCGTGATGTGCACAATTTTTACTCAAACGTGACGTCACGAGCCCCCGCTCAAGAAGTTTGATGATCTGTACCTTTGTCGATTTGATAAACTAAAAAATATGTGTCTCTTTTTTTTCCATAGGTAATCTAACTTACGGACTAATTAGAATGATATATTTTTAACCCTGTCATCATCCCTATTGTCGGAAAATGAAACGGAAATCCGACTTTGTGGCTCACCATTTTTATACGGCATCAGTTTCATACTATTTTAATACTGCTTCCAATACATAATTTCGCAACACCGTCCAAAAAACATGCCAATATTGACAAGAGGAAATAATAGAGGGTTGTACTTTTGAATTCTCACCCGCATTCAGTTGGACAGCTTACAAGTGCCGACATAGTGCTGAATCTTATTATTTTATGCCATTATATGTATTGTTCTAGCTAGGTCTCCTGGTGGTTCAGTTGACCCATATTTTTTCAACATGGGCCAGTAGTCTAATACTCGTTACTCGTTATCAAAACAACCGAGTACCGAGCCGAGTACGAGTATCAAAAAACCCGCCGAGTACGCCGACTACCGAGTATCAAACGAGTACTCGGCCCATCTCTAATGTCAACCCTCTACATTACATGCCAAAACTGAGGAGGTCCCATACTACGGTCACAGCGTTTAAAGACAGTCGCACATTATTAGTAACACATATGTGTATGTCGCAGGCATTTTGTATGATTCCGCCGTTTACAAACGGCTCGGAGGAGTCATTATTTATCTGAGACATGTCTGAGACAAACGGCGTCGTCAGTTAATAAACGCTCGCGGTTTTACAAAATGACGACGGCAGAATGTATAATGCCTCGTCGTTATGTATTATGTCGAAACATTTCACTGACAATAGTGACAATTCAATCGCTAGTTTAGATATCATCATCATTATTCATCCAATAAAAACAACTTAAATATAATACAATAATTCACAAAAAAACCAAAAATAAACAAAATAATAACAAAAGAAAGAACAAACAGAAGCTCGCTAGTTTACACAATGACGAGGCAAATTAAAGAATTTAGTTCCGTTTTTTTGCCACGCGTCGCTCAAAACAACAAACATGGCGTCCAAAATAGGGTATCCATTAAATATTTCATAAAATCTTAAAAAAAAACTAACCTAACCTAACCTGTCCGAGTCGTATACACACGCTCCGTTAGGTTAGGTTAGAACATAAAAAAATACAAAATTTGTTGATACCTGTTTTCTGAATAAAGTCTGATTACAACCAACGCCGAAATTGAATCAGTTTACAATTTGCCGTCGGCATTTCATAAATCAGCAAATGTTTATAAACTGATGACGCTGTTTGTAAACGGCGGAATCTTACAATGTGACTGCGACATATACCTACATATACTAATAATTATTATATTATATCTAGCCTGGGTCAGTATTCCACTGCTGGGCAAAGACCTCTCCCCATGTCCTCCATTCCTCCCGATCAAGAGCAGTCTGGGGCCAGTCGCCGAGAAACGCGTCTAATAATAATTAAATAAATAATTTGTATTTTATATTCGTTTCAAAAAGCACTTAGAGCTTGGCCACATGTTCACGACACGGCGCCGTAAACGTAAAACGACGTGGTGTCGCGTCGGAGCGCGGCATGTTATCCACCGTGCGAATATACGTTGCGGTTGCGGCGTCGTGAAAACACGTTGCTGCACCGGGCATCGCAGGTTGCTACGCTTAGGTAACCAAGGAATGCTTAATTAATTATTTATTATGTAAGTACTTAGTTTATTCAGTTCAGTTATTAAGTAATAAAAAAACCGGCTTCAAAGATAGTCTGATAAAATTAAAAAAGAGTTGCGTATTAAAAAAATAAACTAAAACCAGTAAGTCATGCGGATGTTTCCATCCACGTCTCGCTGCGTTTCTAATATGCTGGACTGCCTCGTCAGTTTGCGCATCGAGCTGCGCCTGCGGCTCGGAAGTTCTGGGACTTGGTCTTCCATTAAAGGCGCTTGCGTGAGTTCTAACTGATCTAAGTTTTCATAGGAATCAGCATCCGCTACAGCTCTGAAATAAATGTAAGTGTATGTATGATATTATAGAGACGATTAACTGACGACATTTATTTAGGTATCTTAGGATGTATTTAATTTAAATATAATCTTGGAAGTAAAAGTAATCTTTCACATGAAAAAAGCGGGTAAGAGGAGAAAGACAAATCGCATTGCTTTGCAAAACGCAGCGACGTCTGGCCGTGTGGAGTTTAATTGTGCACTGTAAAATCTGTGTAGGTATGCATTTGTCTTTGTATGCAAAAACCACATTGTCATGTCAGCCTGGATGTGGGAATCCAGGGTTGCTTGATGGTGCGGCCAGGGACTTCAATTCATGAGCCACCATAGAACCTTTTCAAGGAGAAAATTATTACAATTTCCCTTGAAAATTAATGAGATGTCACTATGACGTTTACTGTGAATTGGTTCCATGGTGGCTCATGAATTAAAGTCCTTGACTGTACCTTACACTTCATGGTGCTTGATAGTACCCATGGCCATTAAGTTTGCACAAGCATTAAGTGCATCGTTTCTTAACCTCGGGTCGCGACCCAGATTTGGGTCGCGGGCCATATCGAGATTGGTCGCAGGACCCGCGGGACTTTTTGAAAAACAAACCGCAATCACTGCATTTCATTTGTTTTTAATGTTCGATTGGGTCGCGGGCTTCTAATATTTTTGAATTTTGGGTCGCCAGGCAAAAAGGTTAAGAACCACTGATTTAGTGTAATGAAGTAGGTCAAGAAATCGAGGGATTTCGTTTGCGTATTTTCGTGAAGAATAGTATGGAAACTGAGACAGCGTCTCCAAGCGGTACGTTTGTGCAACTGCCGCGACGCGTTAAAAACATGGAATAATTCGGTAATTATACTTAAGCGTTTTTTTGAGAATATAGCTTAAAGTAATCGCGATACCTATGTTCTCCGCAAACGAAACATTCCTTATAGCTCCAGTCCTTGCCAAAAGCTTCTCCTTCCTCAGCAGTTTGCGGCAAAGGAGAGTTGAGTGTTTCAGGCAGCCGTAGAGCGGTTAAACCGCCCACCACCGACAGCGCTCCCATCACTACCAAGGGCAGCACAAGGTTACTGGAGCCCTGGAGAAAAGTAGTCTAGGTAGTTTTTTTCTTGTTTTAGGTAATAACATTGGGCAAGTTAGCAAAGAAAAGTTGTTAGGTTGTGATACACTATTCTTCTACAATTTTCTCAACCAAGTTTCCCACTTAAAAAAAAAACCGGCCAAGTGCGAGTCGGACTCGCGCACCGAGGGTTCCGTACAAACCTGCAAGGTTTACAAAGTTCGTTCATTACGACAATCGAGTCATAACTATGGTATTAATTTTTATTATAGATAGCTCTACGCGTTCATGAGGAAAACAGTAATAAGTTTATATTTATTAAAAAATATATATTTTGTAATGTAACTAAAAATTTAAGGAAGAGGAAATGGGTAGTAAGTTTAAAATTATAAAAAAAAATATATTATGTGATGTAACTAAAAATTTATGGTTTTCGTAATTTTTCCTTTGTCTATGCTATAAGACGTTGCTTCGTACCAAATTTCAAGATTCTGAGTTCATACGGGAAGCACCCTGTAGGTTTTGATTCCCTTGCAAGTGTCGAAAATTTGCGGCATAAACGACTGTTTTGATTTTTTCACAGCTTCAAGGGACAGTAGACCTGAGTAATTGATATAAATTTCAGCTTCATACCTCCACGCGGTCCTGAGAAAAAGGGTCTTGACAGACGGAGGGACGGACGGACAGACGAGACGGACAACAAAGTGATCCTATAAGGGTTCCGTTTTTTCCTTTTGAGGTACGGAACCCTAAAAATACGATGATTGCCGATGACTACCGAGCGACATTAAGAAAATAAATATACTGGATAAGAATACAACTTCAATTAAAAACACAACGGAATTGAAATAATTTTTGTGAACCATTGAAAAAAAAATTAGTAGGTGTATGAAACGATTCTAAAAAAGTATTATTTATATAATTTAGAAAAAAAAGCTTACCAAGTAGTTAATAAAAGGAATAACAATTAGGCCCAGACCGCCAATGTAAGCGGAAGTTCCGATGCCGACGCCGCGCAGTTCCGTAGGATACAGCTCTCCGGCGTACGGGTAAATAATCAGGAAGGATGCGGATATGAAACATTTGGATATCAAGTACATCACAAGAGTTGACGTTTCAGCATCTGAAAATACGGTCACTGTTGAAGCAATCATAAAACTAGAAGAGTAAAATTATGTAATGTAAAGCCGAGACGATGTGACACAGCAGTTTGACATTTACCACGAGTTATTCGGTGAAGGAATCAAACACCATGAGGAAAATCTCAACTCAGCGACGAAGTAATGCAATATTGTGTGTGAAATTCCCAATCCGCATTGGGCCTGCATGGGAACTATGGCCCATGCCCTCTCATATTGTGGGACGTACTAATTGGAATTTCTTCGGTGTTGCTGCTTGCTACACCTGATAAGTTACTTAGGAGATCAAATATTAAAAAAAAAACGGTACTCACCGCTTGGTAATAAGACCGTCGCTATACAAAAGAATCCACTTATCACCATGGACAAGCAAAGAGGCCAACGCCGGCCAATACGGTCCATGAGGATCCAGCAAACCAAATAACTCGGTATCTCCACAGCAGAAGATAGGAAGAAGCTCATATACTGATTACTCCCTATCGAAGGTCCATAGTAACTCAGACCGACGTATACCATCTCTGATGCACACCAATTCAATGTAATTAACAAAGTTTTAAGTCTCATGTTCGGGGTCCGACAAAGAGCAAAAACACTCGCTACTTTAACCTCCTTCTTTCCCATCTCTTTTTGGTCTAGCACTTGTTTTTGAAGTTTCTCCGTATATTCTTCAGGCATTTGTTTTCCATTAACTTTCGCTATAGATTTAAGGATGTCATTCGCTTCTTCGAATCGTTCTCTCATCAACAGCCATCTGGGTGACTCTGGTAATACAAACCAATACAAATAGTAGAATAGAAACGGCACAGATGTGGCTAAGGCAAGTGACCTCCAATCCCGTAAAAAATATGTCACCAAGGAAAGAAGAATGAGCCCCAACGTGTAGAATATGCAGGTCATGACTGTCACAAATGACCTGTAATTCGGACCCGCCAGTTCAAGTGCTGAAAATAAAAATATAGTTTTTTACTATTTCTGGTGATTAGTTTGAAATTAGGGATATGGCGACGAACGGTGCTTTGAACTTACAAATTATGAAAGGGATCTGATACACTGCGGGAATGGTAAGACCGACTACCACTCTGGCCAGTACCCAGACCCAGTATTGGTGCGCGTACGCTGTGCTTATGCTGCCGACGAGCAGCGTGGTCAAACAAGTGAAGAACGACTTCTTGCGCCCGATCCGGTCGTTTAACAACCCAAACCCGTAGACACCGATGGGGCCTCCAATGTTTAGAGCCACTAAGCCGAGGGTTGGATAGACGTCGTACTCGCAAACGAGGTTAAACTGAAATTAATTGAATGTATTAAAAACCTATTCATAAAAGAAGGAATTATGGAGCTGCCTTGAAAATTTTTAAGTATTTATGTGTCGGCGCAAGAGCTTTCGCAACAAAAGTTGCACGAGTTATTATACTTCTTAGTTGTTGTCTATGTTCTATGTCTCAGTGAATATCGCCTCAAATAGGTACATATACTAAAAATAATCCAGTCTACTACGTCTCACTGCCAGACACGGGTATCCACTCAAGATAAGAGAACTTGTGCTGTAATTCTCGCGCAGCCCCATGGCGGATAGGGAACGCGTCACACTCTGCATTGAATGATGAGAGCCGAACTTAAATTGGACATTTATTTTTGAGTAACGCTTAACTACCCTTTTCTCGAAACTCAGCCAATTTTGATTCCAAGTTTCATCATCACAAATGGTTCAGGGGATGAAGCGTGAAATGGTAACAGACTGACAGACAGAGCGAATTTCGCTATCACGATAAAATATTAGTTTTCAAGTTTAGTTTTGGCGGCTCTAATATTTTGTTTTCTTGTGTATTACTTGCTCTACTTACGTCGATGACAATAGAAGATACCACTTCAGACGTGTCGTACTCATAGCCGTCCTGGCACGGCTCCACAGGCCAACTGCCGTTCGCTTCCAGCGGCCTGCCAGACTCTATTATTTCCGTCCAGTTTACCGCATAACGAGTGCATTTTTCGAAAGTAATGTTATCTGCCTAAATGAAAGAGCGATGAATATTTTAAAACATAGGTGTGATCGATACGGTAACACTAATTAAAATTAAGTACTTATTGTCATTATGTTGAAGGTGCTTTTGAAATTTTTTACCAGCATTATCCAGAACAAATTTTAAAGAGCTGGACGCCACTTAGCTTAAGGAATTTTGAAATTTCTTGTGAAGCGCAATAGTTAAGGAATATCTAGTGGTGTTATTTTCTAACATAACTAACTAAAATGAGTAAGTAACTAAACTAAAAAATATTACAGCTGATTTTGACACCTTGACATCGAGTTCGTAAGCGAGTTTAATTTGTGAGCAGTGGTCGGCAACCTTTTATCAGACGAGAGCCGCAAAAGGTGTAGAAATAAGTAAGTCACAGTTGCATAGGCTGTGTATTGAGAATTATATTCAAAATTCAATGTTCGCGGGCAACAAAGTAGTTAGCCGCGGGTTGCCGACCCCAGCCTTAGAGAATAACACCCCAGCGCATGAATTCTTTTTGCCATCGAGACATACATGATAAAGTATGCAAGTAGTCAGTTACCTTTCGTGGTATTGACAACATGCGACGGTAGTTGACTGACATATTTTGCAATTCCGGTACTCTACACCAGTAGTCCGGCACATCTGTCATAAATAGCTGGTTGAAGGCGCAGAATCCACAAGGCAAGCACGCCGGCAAGCACACGAGCCACAACAGCAGCTTCTGGTAGAGGCCAAATTCGCCGATTTTTGGCAGCAGGTCATCCAAATCGATACCGTCGTCATTAGTTTCGGTGTTCTAAAGTTTGAAAATAAAATTACTTATATACTTACAAACGAATGTTGTATTCTCAAATATGGGGAAGGCTACGAACTCTACATAGATAAATCCATGGCTATTTCACTGTCCGTAACCACTCCCAGTACTACTTTAAGGTTTTAAGATAAGAGGTACTATAATGACACGTTGCTAGCCTGTCACAAGTAAAATTTGTTTTGTTTGTAAACTTGCAAACTTTGTAAGTTTTGAATTTTTTTTTTATGTAAATCTAGATACATAAATATGTATAGCCCTAAATGGGGTAAGTAGAGCATAATAAAAAATTACGTAGACAATTAAAACCATGTCTCTTTCTCATTTCATATGGAGCATACCATGAAACAATAGTAATAGTGACCTTGTTAGCCTGTTGCCTAAAAAAGGTATACCTTAACCTTTTTCCTTAATAGTCGCCACTTAAGATATCCACAGAAGAAATGGAGAGTAAAATCCTAAACCCGACACCACACGCACTAACACAAACAACACTAAGTTTTGATTAGGTGTAAACGATTATTAATTAAACGATTACCGAGTTGTTGTCATCCGAAGTTTTGATACGCACTGTTTTGGGTTTTTTCGTCATTACCTTAAATTTTTACAGTAAAGTAGGACACAAACGGAAAACAACAGCGGACGTCCTTTCGCTCGAAGTTATTAAGCGCCTTGTGTTGAAAGAAGCCTTATAGTATTAATCTAATTGATCACGTATAGTTTGTTTTTCCCTTATAGGCATATTTAAAATCGACTTAATAGAGTTTACGGTAATTAAATCAGGTCAGTGGTGGGATTATACACTCTTCACTACATCATCGCCACAGATTTTAAAAATAAATGATTAAGTACCAAATGGTACCTACTTAAAATATTTTACTGTATCTACATAGGCACTTACCTATATCTTTCTAATGTAATGATAAGGGGCCGTTTTTTTTGGCATTTTTGACCCGCCCCCCTTGGTGATACATGGTGAGGTTCATGACGACAACCCTCCCCCCCCTACCCTATATCACGTGTATTTTTTAGTAACTAAAAAGAATCTTATTTTAAAAAATCTATCTATATAAACGAAAGTCGTGTTAGCCGCTGCAAGCCGCTTTCGAATTTGTGGGCGTTAGACGAAAAATTAAATACCGTAAAACGAGGTTACTTTGATCAATTTCAGAGTTTGACATCATTTTTAGACGATCCTAATAAACTTAAAACACTGATAAAAATATATAATAATCGGTTTTTTCTCCTCTATTAGCTTACCAAAAAAAAATAGGTCTTATATTTTTTTCAGAAAAACAACGCTATCAATGTCATATTGAAAATGGGGTTACTTTGAGACCACTACTTTTTATGCTCAATATCCGAAGTTTTCGAAGGATTCTTTACTAAAACAAAGAAGAAACTACTTATAATGGTATAGTATAGGGCAGCGTTTCTCAAACTTTTTTAGTGACGGAACCCTTTTGGAAAGCGAAACACTTGACGGAACCCTACAAAATTATTTATCCACCCGTCCGTCCATGTATTCGCCGCATCAAAATTTTCGATCAGAGAATGGCGTTTTGATTTTTTTTCTAAATTCTTACGGAATTCCATCAGGGACATCACGGAACCCTGGGGTTCCGCGGAACACACTTTGAGAATGGCTGGTGTAGGGACATTTAGGTACCTTTTTATACCTTTTGATCACGTCACATAGGTAATTAATCTCTTAACTTTAATATCAACTTATAACAATCTAACAAAAAAATCTTCGTAAATGTGTGCTTTAGGACACTTATGCATGTATAAAAATAGGTATTGTATATTTTATAATCTCTAGATCCAATCTTCTTTTTGTAGTCTCGTGGCATATTGTCTATAAAAAAATGTTCAATTAAGTTCTATAATATACATACATACATACATATCCTCACGCCTGTATTCCCAAAAGGGATAGGCAGAGCACATGAATTCAAAAATCCAGTCCACGTTTAGCAATTTCAGGGTAACCAAATGGTTAAACGTGATATTGCATGACAGGTTGCTAGCCCATCGCCCACAATACACTAACCCTTTCCCAGAGTCGACTCTTACGACACCCACGGGAAGAAAGGGGGAGGTGCTATTCTAACCCGGCAACACACGGGGATAATATAGCACCTATAATATATTCATAGGAAGCGTCACACGTAGGTATATAAGCAATAAAAATAACTTAACAAGGTGGCAAGATAAAGTATATCCAACTTTACCGTAAAAAAATCTTTAGCTACTTCTATATTTTAAATTTAAAAAGAAGTTTCGGAAAAAACTCCCGCGTACAAACTAAAGACACACACAATTTATACAATACAATTATACATCCTCAAAACTAAAATTTCACAGACGATACCTATTTATACTCGTCAACTACGAATTCCCGGGGTTTGATAACTTGATCAAAGTCACCCCATACACATGATCAAAGACACCCCGATCAGTGTATTCCCCGATAGCGTGCGCATGAGTAAGTTGCTGAATCCAGGTTATATTTTTTTAAACTTACGAATAAACATTGATAAACATAAGACACCGTAAGAAACACAGGCATTTATTATTGACCCTTGTACAGGCAAAGTTTTACAAGCAATAAAACACGGAGAAAAGCGTACTTACCATTAACTATTTTTTTTTTCAAGACAAAATAACAACACTACACGATCATCTTACCGCTATACGATGGAGGAACTATCAGTGTTACCAACAGCAAAAAAAGAACTGTTAAGGCACTTTTCATCTCGTTTCAGTAGGCACTTTACTAACGATTGGAAGTAGTTATCAAAGTCGACCCGCAAATCAAAGTAACCCCGGTTTACGGTACACATAGGTAACACCGCTCTTCGGTTCAGTATAGCGCGTAAAGTTTGCCGAAAAAATAAACAAACGTGATATATTACTACACAATCTTATCGCCCAGGGTGCTGGACTGCTGGTAGTGTTAAAACCGGCACTGGATGTCTTATAGTACTTTTTGACTTTTTAGTATTTATAGATAAAACTAACCTACCCGCACATATGTCTTTCACTATAAGTAGTTTCGATATCATAGGCGACGGCTTACGGCTTTTACGTGGATGTTTTACGTAGATACTCGTGACTACTTTAGAATGTTGATTAGATTCAATGTATGTACCTACAATATCATCTGGAGTTAATCACGACTCTATCACTAATTCTTATTAAAGAGAAAGGAGTCCCAGCCAGTCGTCAACATACCGGACCTCCAGGGGGACACTGAAAACTTGTGCCAACTGGCTGTGACTCAGGTTCGATTAAATACAATAACAGGACTGATCTGCTACTAGGACCAGCCAGACATTGTAGAGTGGGTCCGTACGTCTGTGATGAGCGCCACACTACCTTCGCTGAGTTGGGTCTTTGCCGATCATAAAAATGTAATTGAAGCCCGTCTAACTAAATAAAACAACCATGTGACCGAGTTTGAGTTTAATAATCCCCGACATGCTAACTAGATCCTAGCTTTTATTTTTCATCCTAGTGCTGCTGTTAAGTTCTTACATCTGTTATACTTATTGTATTTTATGTATATGTAAATACCTCGAATTCAATTTATAGCCGCCCATTTTACACTTTCTTCTCCTTTTCCTGCTTTGCTGCTGCCGTGTCCCAAGAAATCGAAATCAAGCATGAAAGTGAAAATAGCCTACTTTTTTAACAAACGCTAGGGTGCAATCACGGAGGGATTACCATTTGCATTAGAAGCTCCATAATTGTTTATTAAGAAAAACAAAGGTTTCATAAAATAAATGGGGAATACAGTTTTGTTAAAATATTTTATTTGTGAAACGTAGATAAAATTGATACAAGTATTTTAAATTCTTAGAGATAAAACTTATATTTTTACACAATAATGAAAACGTGAAAATTGTCTTACGGACTTTATTATTCTTGAAATGAATTACAACGAATGTCCGTCTACCATGCCCTTCGTTGTCTGCCCGGCGCGGGGCGCCGCAGCCGCCGGCAGTCCCGGCACACACACTACTGCCCCTCGGCACAGCGAGAAGGGACCCAATATTTATACATTGTATACGTAATACGTACCTATCTATCCAAAACTTTGGTTACGAGAATTGACGTCATATACATAGAAAGTAATAAAGCTTACTTTGCATATAAAATTTATCTAAGTAGGTAACATAAACGTTAAAATCTCTATAAAGGAAGGTTTTAAAACAAAAAGAAAAGCTTATAACATTATTTTCAGAGTATTTATAACAAGCAAAATAACATATTTATCCATTTAATCTAAAAGTTCATAAGTTATTAACATTTTTATGTAGTAAGTACTATAATTTGTGCTTTAGAATCACTCAGGTTACATTAATTGTACGTGAACCAACAACCCTTTGGACTGATTACTGAATAGAGCCAAATTTTCAGTTTACCTTTCAAGGCGTAATAAAATTGATTTTAGCATCATTATCAATATAGGGCACATAGTTTTATGAAAGCACCACAATTTGCAAATTTCCCTAGTTAATTTGTAAAGTCGAGTTTATAATTTGAGATTACAATTTTAACTAAGTTGTGGGTTACTAGGCACCTACCTACCTATGTTTCCGTCGATAGGTTTCATACATAAAAACTTAAAATGTAGTCTTACTAACAATTTCTGTAAGGGTATTTAAAGTAATTTAAAATATTTTTTTATTTTAATTTAAAATGTATTTGGTAAGTTTACTCTTTCAAACTTACATAAATCGTCGATGTAAATACGGTATATTTAAGTCTGGTTTAAAATTTGTCCATCTTTTGTGTTAAGCTTAAAGTTACTATAGAAGACTACTAAAACCTACAATATGCAGGTTAAATGGTTACGCGAGTAACCTCGTGCTCCCCATAGTGCCCGCGCCGCGAGCGCCCGCGCGGCGGGGCCTCGGCCGGCGCGCCATCCGCAACGCACCTACTAGCACACTTACACAACGTCAAAGAAAATACACTAGCAAACCGAAGTCCTTACCGACTACAGGTAAATACGTATTTATTTCGGATGCTTCAAAATGTCGTATCAAATGAAGGCTCGGGTAGGTAATAAATGTATACACTTTTGAACATTCAATGTTTGGCTATTTTTTGGTAACTTTGAAAATGAGTTACAAATATTATGTACAAGTTTGGAGGAGGGAGGGCGCGGGGGCGCCGCCGCCGCCGCTACGTCAGCAGCTTGAAGAACATGATGCCGAGCGAGATGTTGATGAACAGCACCAGCAGCACCAGCTGCTGCCGCGAGAACCAGTCCTGCAACCACACCCGCATTACTTACAGGCTGCTTCTGAATAATCTGCATCAGCATAATTAAGTAAGTATGATAGAAAACTTTTCCCGCCTTTTTAATTGTGTAGATGATTATGAAATTAATCGATACAAGAGCACGTTAAGTAATAAACTATACATACTTATGTGTTTGAACGTATTGTTTTCATGCCCATTGCATTTCGAAATGAACTGCCCTGAACTTTCAATATACTTGGCGCCGAGTAGCGCTCTAGGCGCCGCATTATGTAATGTACCTTACACAGTGACACGCGACTCACCTTGACTTGCGGACTGACCAGGTACAGCAGTGGGTTGGCCCGCAGCTTCTCCGACTCCTCGTACATGCGGCGCACCTCCTCGCGCCGCGCCGAGCCCAGCATGGACACCTCCTCGCGCGACATCGCGTCCGGCGCCGCGCGCGGCATCCCCGCGACGTCCGGCAGCGACTTCTTGCGCTGGAGCGTCTGCGGCGTGCTTAACATCTGGAATGTGAACGGAACGATGAGCAATTGTTTCAATTAACCACAGGCTTAGGCGGTACGGATATTTGTAAACTTGCTGCCAAGTTTCACGTTTTACCTAAGTTCAAGTAGATACGTAAAGCGAACTGAAAATTCCTAACTTGTCCAGTTATTGACTACAGTTTATAATAAAACATTTATTGTTGCTGTTGTACGATTTGATAGAGTTACATTTCTAATAAGTGAAAATATTACCAATTTGGTAGCACGCACGTTTTTGGCATTGAGTTTTAAAATCTAGATATGTATTAATTACCTCTACGGGAGGCACATTAATCCAGCTCTCAGAGGCGCGTCGTGCCAGAATGGCCGGCGAACACATGAGGTCCTCATCCTCCTCCTCATCTCCTTGGTACCACATTGTAAAAATTTTAAATACTTCTCGTCTATTCACAAACCGCCACGAACTAAACGTATGAGTCAGAGTCACATTTCACCATAACAACCGCGCACGATTCTAGTTCAAGACACGTCTCGGTACATTTTATTTGAATGCCACAGCCACAGCGGGGGTTTAATCGATATTTTTAACGGGTATTAAAGTACATTTTATTTGTGTATAATTAGCAAAGAGGTGATGCGCGGAAAGCGGCAGTGAGCGACTGTCTCTCGATATAGAAATAGAACGGGCTCGGCGAGTCGCGGGTCGCGCCGCGCGCCACCTCCGCACATCGCTGCCAGCGCGCGCGCCGCCCGCCGCGCGGCCGATCCACATCACGACAGCTCCCTACCCCAACACCGACTCGAATAAATACCGAACTAATAAACATTTCAGCAGAGGTCTATCTATCCTAAAACAACAGTCTAAATCCAAGTCTTCAGTCTAAATAAACTAAACGTTTATATAGAACTGATCTCATTGCCAAATAATGTATACGTATGTGTGCTTATTGCCTATTTACGTTTGGAATGTGTTAAGTGCAAACCGTAGTACGGTGATAAAACGTCTCGTTAGCGATATCAAAGCTCGACTCAATACTAAAAGCATTTGTAATGAAAATACACAGCCCCTCGTAAGCTTCCTGTTAAACAAGTACCTAACGATATATGTATAAGGATTGATTTATTTGGTCTCCATTACATCACATTATCCATTATAACATAACGTATAACGTATAAATGATACTAGCTGTACGACCGAGCTTTACTCGGATTATTCAGTAAGTAAGAAATTATATCCCGGTTTTTTTTTCTCTGAAAATCACGTTTTCCCGGGAAAACCACTTACCTATGTAGATGAACTTAAAACTCCAATCCTTGTCTATATAAAAATTTTCATGAAAATCGTTAGAGACGTTTCCAAAATAGCTGGTATATAGAAATAAATATATAATACATATATACAAGAATAGCTCGTTTAAAGGTATAGGATAGGATAGGATAAATAGATATTACGAAATTATTTTATTATCGAATGACTATATAGTTTTCCTAAAAATAATTATCTGTTGTAGTTATTCGGCATCGGGACAGTTGAAAAAAAAAGCAAAAAATTAAAAAAAAAGAAAAACTTATGTCACATCCCAGGATCGAACCCAGAATCTTCTGCACAGAGAGCGCATAATAGAAAACAAAAAAAACCGACTTCAAATTAGCAATATTTTAAAAGTATTCTGTTTACTGAATGTAAATTCTTGACTTCATCAACAAATTACCGAAAACGCCGTACATGTCCATATAAAATTTGAAGAGTTCCCTCGATTTGTCCAAGATTCCATTATCAGATCCTGGTTTCGTGCCAATGGGACCGATTTCGATTTATACCCTATCGATTAAAAAAAAAATTTTGAAAATCGGTTCACGGGTCTCCGAGATATCTAGTAACATACAAATTAAAAAATTAAAAAACTAGGTCGAATTGAAAACCTCCTCCTTTTTTTTGAAGTCGGTTAAAAATATCTGTTGTAGTTATTTGGCATCGGGACAGTTGAAAAAAAAGCAAAAAAATTAAAGAAAAAGAAAAACTTATGTCACTTCCCAGGATCGAACCCAGAAGCTCCTGCACAGAGAGCGCACGTTCATACCCCTATTCCATTGGAACTCTTGAGCTCTTTAGCGAAATATCTGTATACATTCAGTAAGAAATTCATATCCCGGTTTTTATTTTTTTTTCTCGGAAAATTGCGTTTTCCCGGGAAAACCACTTATGTAGATAAACTTAAAACTCTAATCCTCGTCTGTATAAAAATTTTCATGAAAATCATTAGAGCCGTTTCCGAGATAGCTGATATTTATAAATATATATACAAGAATTGCTCGTTTAAAGGTATAGGATAACGAGTGATAGCTCTGTATGTTTGTGAACATGTATTATCTGCATTGTTTTCATATATGTAGATAGGTCTATTACACTCTTTAAATAGGCGTATTTAACGCTCCTTAAACTTATTTTAAACACGGAACGACATTTACAACGTTAACCAACATTGTTGTTACTCAAACTCAACAATACAATGTTAGGTTTAGTCTGGTAACAGAGTGAGCTTATGCTTATGACTAAAGGTAAACAAATGCACCTACAGTGTTTGTTATGAATTCAGCTAATTTCAGAAAATGGTGTTTTACGATGTGTTTGTAGATAAACAGACTGGTGAATTTATGATTAAAGACGGGTGTTTTTGGGAGAAGGTGGAAGTTTACGGCGATACCAGACGTAAGCATGACTGTTATCGTCATTCTTTGCTAATAAATAGTTTCTGTGGACATCGGGTAATAGAGCTTTGTTTTTGTGTATTAAAAATATGCTCATATTACTAGTTAAGTGGTGTGCACGTAAGATAAACCACACTCTTTAGTCTCTACTTATTGTTAGTCGCGAGTCGGCTACGTGCCCTATACTGAGAGTAGAAATTATCACATACGTATTTTACTTTTTTCCATGCATCCTTAGGCTTAGTTCGCACGAGCATTTAAAAAGCGTCGCGTTAAAACTTGACGTTGGCGGTATTACGAAGTTCCGTATGTTAAAATCGATTTAACGTCCAACGCCCAACGTCGAAAATGGAACAGTGCTCGATAAAAAAGCGCCGCGCTTAAAAACAGCCTTCGTGTGAATAAATATATGGTTTCTAATTTGTTTTATTCTAACGTTTTTTTAACGCCCGTTAAAAAAACGCTCGTGCAAACCAGCTCTTACTAATACATAAATGTGAAAGTGTGTTTGTTTGTTTGTTTGTTTGTCCGTCTTTCACGGCTAAACGGAGCGATGATTTGACATGTTTTTTTAGATAGAGATAGTTTAGGGCATGGAGAGTGACTTTTTGTCTCTTCATAACCCCCCATTTCCCTAAAGTGAGGGGTGGAAGTTTGTGGAGAATTCCGCAATTATCAATGTAGAAAGCTATAAATTGGTATGTGTGCCTTCTCTTCTGTGCTACCCCGAATTTAACGTGAACGGAGCCGCGGGCAAAAGTTGGTATTTTATAAATAAGGACTCTACTTTCACCAACCATGACTTCTGTACAAGCGTGAAAATAATTTTGAAAATCGCAAAAATGTTACGATTGAGTGACTCAGTAACAGAACCCACTTGAAACCAATTATTAATTAATGAAAACTAATTTAAAATGTATCTAAGCTTATCCCCCTGTGGTGCCGGGTTATATAGAGTAGCACTTCCCATTTCTTGCCGTGTATGTCGTAAGAGGTCGACTCTGGGAAAGGGTTAGTGTATTGAGGGCGTTGGGCTAGCAACCTGTCACTGCAATATCACGCTTAACCATCTGGTTACCCTGAAATTGATAAACGTGGCACTGAATTTTTGAATTCATGTGCTCTGCCTACCCCTCTTGGGAATACAAACGTGAGGATATGTAATGTATGTATACATCTACGCTTATTTCCTACCATGCTCTATTCTCGGAAACAAGTTAATATAATCTTTGCTAAATCTGCTAATTCTCTGCCACGTAATCCCATACAAATGAGAAAGACAAAAAGTCTACGGCGTTTGACAATTTCGAAAAACGTGTTCGCACCTGCCTAGTATAATTATGTAGAAGTGAACTTAATTTTTAGTTGGAATTGGAAGATTTGGAAGTTAAAATTTTGGCTTTTAAAATTTTACCATTTCATACATACATATCTCACTTGAATTCAAAAATTCAGTGCCACGTCTAGCAATTTCAGGGTATCCAGATGGTTAAGCGTGACATTGCAGTGACAGGTTGCTAGCCCATCGCCCACAATACACTAACCCTTTCCCAGAGTCGACTCTTACGACACCCACGGGAAGAAAGGGGGAGGTGCTATTCTAACCTGGCACCACACGGGTATACGCGATTTCATATACGCGATAATCATAATAAACAGCAAAAATGGTGTTAAATAGTCTTCTCATTCAAGCTCACATATCATAGCATGCACTCTCCCTCTCACTTGACATCCCACTACAAGTAATAAAGTGATATTTTAGTTTTGATTTTTGGACGACCCCTATGTGACACATTATTTAACTTTTCACTTGTCTAATGTTGAAAATTCTACAGATAACTCACGTTTATTAAATCTCGTTTAGCTCGAAATGTTTCGGGCTAATTCGTAGCCCTTCATCTAGGAGCCGCGGCGGCTGCTGCTGCCAAACGCGCACTGCGCGCCATCGCTCCCTTCGCACGACTGACTGTCTAACGTCTAACTGTCTAACGTTGGGTATGCGCTGTATTCGTTGGTGAAAGTCCATTTAACATAGGTATAATATTTTAACACATTAAATTGTACGTTTTTTTTGTTATGAAGTTACAATCTGTCAAAAGCTTTTTGTCATTTTTTTATTTCGCATTTATTTATTTCCCCATTAAGTTGTTGTGAACAACTACTTATTCTGAATTGTTAAGTTTAGAATGTAGCACTGCTACGAAGGCTCTACGGATGAAAGCTACGGGTGGTGTACAAATCTTGTTCGCTTTTTTTAACTGAGAGGATATTTTTTGAGGCTGTATTCATCATGTCTATTCTCCCAACACAAAGAACACATAAAATATTGCATAGTCAAAACCCTGACTATTTCACGTTTCGTAGCCACGTTTAGTATAATTTTAGGTTAAAACATATACGAAAGAGGTATGATAGCGACGGGTACTACACAGCCTACCTAAACCTCATTCCTTAATCGTCTCTTAGGATATCCACGGATGAAATGGAGAGGTGTTACTTATTCTAAATCTAAACCCGACACCACACTGTACAGTCAACGGTATTGGGATATTACTACTTACATGTCAATCAAATGATCAATTTGTTTTACAATTATTTTATTTATTACTCGAATTTATTACAGAAATTATCTTTTCAAAAAGAATTTCTAACATAAACACTTTCGTAGCAATTTCGTAGAACCTTCGTAGCAGTGCTACGAATAAGTGTAAGTTTAATATTTTTCATTTTTTAATTTAAAGGGTAACAGGTAAAATGTAAATTAACGTAGTTTCTTAGTCGGCTCTTATGAAACCCACGGAAGAAATGGAGAGGGTTCATTCTAAACTCGACACATGGCAACACACGGCATTCTGTTTTATTAGATATTGTACTGGGATTTAATTGCACTAATAAATTTTATTAAAATTATCTCAACGTCACAATTAAATACAGTGGCTATCGTTATACTTAAAAGTTATAAATCGATTGTGATGTTCTGTTGTTATTCTATAATGTCACTGACTAAACTCTCGACATCCAGCTGTCAAATATTTCATACAATAAGTATGACAGCTGATTTTAACATCTCAACGTCGAGTTCGTAGACGAGTTCAGTGTCACATAAACATTACAGAATAACACTACTACTACTGAAGTTTAGGTAAATAACTTCGTTGAGCCGAGCTAGTTTTTAACCGACTTCAAAAAGAGGAGGTTCTCAATTCGACCTAATTTTTTTTTATTTTTATTTTTTTATTTTTTTTATTTTTTTTTGTGTGTATGTTACTCGATAGCTCGGAGACCTGTGGACCGATTTTCAAAATTTTTTTTTAATCGATAGGGTGTAACTCGAAATTGGTCCCATTGGCACGACACCAGGATCTGATGATGGAATCTTGGAGAAATCGAGGGAACTCTTCAAATTTTATATGGAGATGTACGTCGTCTTCGGTATTTTGTTGATGAAGTCAAGTTTTTACATTCAGTAAACAGAATACTTTCAAAATATTGCTAATTTGAAGTCGGTTTTTTTTTGTTTAAAATTATTTCCAGTTAGAATCGACACAGAAACGTAGGTAGGTTTCGGTTATGTTACGTTCTTACGTTTTCATCGGCCCGGAGGGACATAATAACGTAGGAATAGGAGCTCCGCGTGAGCAGAGTTCCGTCGACACTGTTCCTGTGTCGATTCTAACTGGGAAAGTTATACTAGCATGCCTATAGTATTAGGAAAAACTCGGTGAAAGTTACCTCCGAATAGGGTTACCAAGCCCGAAAAAAAAATTTTTTGAAAAAATCCCTGATTTTGCAATAAATTTCCTGACTTCTAGTGAGTGGGTAAATGTAGGTAAATACCCGCTCTTTAGAATATTT
>BHDV01072441.1:103481-125968 GCA_005406045.1 Adoxophyes honmai | reverse complement strand
AAGTCAAGATTTTACATTCAGTAAACAGAATCTTTTCAAAATATTGCTAATTTGAAGTCGGTTTTTTTTTGTTTAAAATTATATAGTTACTAAACGTGTTTGAAGTATGAAAATTCGCCCGTCGCAGACTCGCTGGTCTGCGACGGACGTTCGCTACGGGATCCGTACGCGGCGGACGTCCGCGTTAGCTAATAATAATACCTACTAATAATACTTAGCTAATAATACTAATACTTAGGTGCCAAGCGCACGCCTGTGTCAATGTTTAGAATATTCCTTACCTTTCGTCCACCGCCGCCGCCGCCGCCGCCGCCGCCTCCCCGCGGCGCGGGCGGCGGCGCCGCGGGCACCTGCGGCATGCACAGGCTCTCGGTCCGCTTGGGCTGGTACGGCGAAGGCGATATATCCTGCCCCAACGTTCGCTTCCTCATCAGAGACTCCTCGAACGGCGTTTCTCGCGATATCGACCCCCGGCCCGAAGCTAAGTGGCCGTTGCCGGCCGCTGGTGTGGCAGCCCTAGACGCGGGCCGCGACACCGCCGCTGGAGCCGGCGGCTGCGGCGCCGCCGAGCCCCCTCGCGAGTCTCGCGGCGGCGGCGCAGCCTCAACCGAGGGCTGCCGTGACCGCCTCCCGTACCGGTCCACGCTAGAATCTCTACTCGGTGGCCTTTTGTAATGGTCAAAGTAATCGATCGACGTCCGCCCCGGAGCCTGCCGGGCTTCCCGCGGCCCGTTCACCATGTCTTGCTCTGCCGCCGCTTGTCGATACATTTGCTGATCAGCACCCGCCTGGCGATACATCGTTTGGTCAGGTTGCTGTCTGTAACCTTGCTGGTCGGGCTGCTGTCTGTATCCTTGGGTGTCCATATTTTGATGGTACTGTTGCTGATCCATAGCTAGCCGATCGTGTGCTCCTTCCGAATGCACTGTGCCGGTTCGTAACTCGTTGCGTCCGTAGCCCGAGACGCCGCCGTCCACGTACATGGAGTCCTGTGGTTCATTGGTCGGCTGACCTAATACGCTCGATCGTCTAATTGCTCCTTGCCCTTGTGAAGAGTTCCATTCATGCGGTCCAGGTCTTTGATTTAGATTCAGAGTTGGTCTCGCTGCTGAAATTCTTCTACCTTGGTTAGTGAATTGTTGACTGCTCTGATCCATGCCCGGTTGGTGTTGGATAGCATCCTGTCTGTTGAGCCGGTAAGAGGAACCTGGTCCCGCAGGTGCGCTCGCTCCATACGCGCCCATTTGATCATTCTGTGAGTACGGTTTCTGTAATTCTGACGCTTGGGGCTGTGAATTTGACCAATGATCTTGATTTGAGTTGTAGTACGGACTAGTCGTCCGGTCGTCCGTATTATAGTTGGAATTATTCGTGAGCCGCGGGTCCGTAACTTGCGCTGGTTTGTTGGAGAACTGAGCCGAGGGCCGCCTCGGGGGCACTCCGTAAGGAGGTTTATTGGCTTGAGGAATCTGTGAATGCATCGGAGGGATATGATTTGGAATGCGGTTTCCATCCAAGACCTTTTCAGATTCTTGTGATACAGGTGTAGCGACCTGTGCATTATAAGGTTTTTGTCTATATTTGTCTCTTAATCCTATTCTGTCAAAGCCAGGATGCTTAAAATCTGGGGCGAACTGCTTTGCAGTCATTTGTGCTATATCACAGTCTTCTTTTGCTTGGTCTGCCGACTCATCGGCTTGCTCAGCTTTCCCTCGAGCTGTGGCGGTCCTGCAACGAGAATATCGAAATATAGCGACTGAAATGAAAACCAAAGTAGCAGTTGTATTATAAATTATAATGGGTTACTTCAGTTATTTGGTCGTATGGATCGTAATCTCGATAAATATTCGAATCGATATTAGATAGGATTAGAAAACGGATCCTGAGGTATTTAGGTACAGTTAACGAAATCCATTATTTATGAATCTTCCAAACGACTAAGAGTTTTTTTAAGATGAGTCCCAGACCTTGTAACCTGTCACCACCCCGTTACCAAGGATTTAGAAACATGTAGGTACTTGGCGAGTAGAAAAAGTGAACGAACCTGGATGTCGCGATGTCGGCCTTCTGCAGCGCTATCTTGGAGGCCCGCTGCGCCGCGGTAACGGCGGAGTCGACGCGCTCGCGGAACTTTGCGGAGCGCATGAGGAACATATGACGCCGCTTCTGGCTGGTAATTAGCACGTTGTTCTTGTATTTGCCCTCCTCCCGCGTCCCGTCGCGCATGGTCGTCACACCGTAGCCGTATTTCCTATTGGCCAGCCACTCGCCCTCGTAGCGGAGGCCGTCGCTTCGCTCGCTCACGCCGAACCCAGTGCGTTTGTCGTTCTTCCATTCACCCAAGTACGTTTCTGTGACACCAGCATCCAAATGTTCATCCTGAAATAAGTGAAATGTTTGTTCAATTCAAGTCCGTGTAAAAACATGACTTTTTTTGATGAGCGTTTTATCGTTGAGATTTTCTTCTTGTCTATCAAAAACTTGTTATGTCACCTAATCTGTTTCTAAATGGTTCGAAATTAGGTTTGTGGCGAAACCTTTGCCGTATATCAACCTACAGTAGGTTTCATTTCCGCCGGAGTGAAAAGCAATCAGATATAGAAAATGGTAATATTTACCTCAACAACAAAGCTGGCATTGGAGTCGGTGTGCAGCGAGGCGTGTGTCATGGCCGAGTGTGAGCTCTCCACGGAGGAGACCCACGAGGAGCCCGAGCCGCCGGAGCCGCCCGACCGGACCGAGCCCGTGCCCCTCTTGTCCAGCTCGCCAGCACTTTTCTGCTTGCGTAGCTTCTGTAAAAGAAATTAACTGTCAATCTGCGATTTCCCGACTAGAACCACTTATAGCATAAACTAGGTTTTTTTGATGTAAGTGTAAGGGAGCATCAAGATCTGACGAATGCGGGGCTCGCGAGCCACCCGCGAACTGAGCGCGTGCATTTACTGCGACTGTTTGCAGTGCCTCTCACGCGCAACTTACGCACAGTGCCGTGCGCACGCACTTTTCCCCATTCGCTTTATTTACTTATACGGGCTGTAGATCGCGCTCCGCTCGAGTACGGCGCTTATCTTGCGTGTGAACAGCGCGCGTGCAGCGCAGTTGCAACCTTGTTTAGTTGAAATGAATGACAACAGCGCGCGAGCAGCGCATTCGTCAGATCTGGATGCACCCTAATAAGCATTTAAGTAAGAAGCATCAATTGCCGGCACGGCATCAATGTTTTGTGACCGTGGCCTTAGATACAACTTGGTTAGCGACGCTATCTAACACGAACGTCGAGCTGTCAAATTTACAATTATGACGGCTAACTTTAATAAGGTAAACGTACCAATGCTCGACGCCTCAATACCCAGTAGATGACACCCATCTGTCACCTGTCTTACTATGATATATTGCAAGAGCCAAGTATTGGCTCAGTGTCGAGCACAGGGACGTTTACCTTACCTCAACGCTTCGGGGATTGTGTTCAGTAGAATATCACCCATGTTAATTATTAGGTATGTAGGGCAGGAGTACCATTTGTGGCCACCTTAGCACCATTTTACTTAATGACATTTTAATTAATTTACAAAAAATCACAATACCAAAACCATATTTTTATTTATTTCCATCAATTCATTTGTAATTGAATAGAAATTTTAATGTTTTGTTAATATAAGTTTTGTTTTATTGTTTATTTAAACAAAAAATGGCCACAAAGAGGTCGGTGGCCGCAACCGGGTCACCTGCCCTACTTAGGGGTAGGTCATGATGAAGCTTTCATAGGCGGCGGTAATTGCCTAACATCAGAGTAGTATACTTAATACTTTTACCTATTCTGAGATCAGAGGCCTTAGCATGCTAGCCATTTTACCATTTATTTATTACTACGCGGCGGGACTAACGGCTCGACGTTTCGACCGTGGTGGCGAGGCATAGGTACGTGATTAAATCCCACGCTCCCACGTAGTAATAAATATGAGTGAGAATCGTGAAAGTTTAAAACATCATTTGACCGTTGATCACTAACGCACCAATATAAGCGGTAAAATAGCTCTGTGATGTTAAGCAATTATAAGATATGATACGCTAATAATAGCATGTACTATCGAACCAACAGATTCCTGACCCACCGCAGAACGTTGTCACAATAAACGTCACTAACACTTCCTTTGTCAAGCAATGCAATCTCACTATGACGTTCACTGTGAATAGGTTCTATTGTGGGTCAGGAATCAATTGGTTCGATGGTACATAATAAAATTAGTTAGGTACTCATTAAAAAAAAACAGATAGCTTGGTGTTCATTTACATGGATCACTGATTTCAAGACTTAAAAAATATGAATAAGTACACAGGCAGAGCACACGAAACCCTACATAGACAAAATCATGACTATTTCACGTTACGTGGCCACTTCTAGCATTTTTTTTAGGTTTTGAGTTGGCAGGCAAAATAGTTACAGGTTGCTAGTGGTAGGCTGGTAGTGGTGTTAAAAATATGAGCAATCAAGAAACCTAAAAAAATAATAGGTAAATATGAACTGCAATAACTAATAAGTTAATTTAGCAGACGTAAGTATGTAATTAGTTTTCGCGTTTTTCATCGGTTTACTGCCTTTTGGGGCCATATTAGTCCTTGTACAAAATCTTACTCAATGCGTCGTAACTAAAATTAAAATTATACGATGTGTAACGGTGCATCTTAATTTATTTGTGTCCCTAACATAAACCGGGATGAATGAGACACAGCGGATGGACTGAATCAGCACGGAATGCAGCAGTGTAAACATGAATTCATTGGAATTCTGTATTTTTAGTAGAAGAGAATCTCAGTCAACTTGGTGAATTGGGTCAACGCTATTGTAATGCGCGGATCGTGTGGCAGTCACAGATTTTAAATGTCTAGACTCTAGAGATTATTGACCTAACACGACACAGGGTCGGTAGATATGTAACATATTCAGAGCCTACTAAAGAAAACACTAGTGGGTACATTGCGGCGCTAATTCGACTATTAAAACTTATTCACTTTCTGGCTTTCCAAGTTAAGTAATTGATCTTACAAGTTTGGTGTAAAGTCTTAATTGTATTTTGCACCTTTATGTATAATCCTGTACCTACTTAAAGGTGCAAAATACAATTAAGCACTCACTAGTAACTGAAAAGTGAACATTTGTTGTTTTTATAATTATTTTTGTCGAAAAGAACAATGAACTCCATTTTACATCCTTTTTGAGGAAACAATTGCGTTTTTTTTGTACTCTGATATGAAAACAATCGCAGTACCTACCTAGTCCCTTCAAAAGAACATGCTAAAGGATCTACCGCCAATAATCCTACCCTATCGTAATATTTATTCGCGCGAACGCTCATTACTCATTAGGTAAGTACAGCTCAAATATATTAGATTTTAAAATACGACTCGATATAATATACACGATGAAATTTTTGATGTGATGCAATTGACTAAATTGTGATTCTGTATCGTACTAATGAATACATAATTAGAAAATAATGTACCAAATATGTATGTACCAATAATGTAGGTATGTACCAAAATACAATCTACAAAAAAAAGTAAAGCAGTTAAACGTAATCGACTTATTTGCTGAACTGAAACGACGATTTATATCTAGATGCGATTGAACAAACATGCAAGGTAATGTGAACTAACTAAGCACATTACTTGAATCACAATTTATTCGGGTTCTTACGTTGTGTGGAAAATTTTAAAACACGTAAACTTTTCTACATTTCACAGGTAAGTGCTAAGTAAGTCACGATCAACGTGCTTGTGCCAAATAAATCAAGGTGAAAATGCAAAATATACCAAAGCATTTACGTATTTTTACACTTGATTGCGGAAAATGTAGCAAATTAATAATTATGCAAGGTTCGTATGTAGATATAAAATACACGAACATTTATTATAAAAAGCAAATAAAGGAAAATGTTAGTAATGTTATGTACTTACTTTGACTATATCTAGATCTTCTAAGATAACGGTTTGTGCTACCGGCTTGCAAATAAAGTAAAAATATTTTTAGTATGCAGTTTAAATAAAATTGCAGTTCATGCACACACTGAATAGAATTAACACGCGATTAATGGACTTCTACTACTAACACCCATAAACTATGCTCTAGGGTGTCTAAATTAAACCGTTTGCGTCTATGCAAATATTTCAACAAAATATAAGGTAGCGCGATTCACCCCGTAGTACATAACGGCTTACATACAGTTAATCCATTTCACTAATGGATTAACTGTAATATTTAAGCTGATAATCCACACAACTAACCTACTAAGGATGTTGTTTGGTCTAAAAAAAATTTAAGCTTTGGAAAATAATCCTGAACACCGAAGTTTCACATACCTAATCGAAGCAAATCGAATAATTTTTAATTGAATAAAAACTACGTAAAAATGTTAAAGATTAAACGTTGTAAAAAAAACACATTACTTATGCTCATTTGAAACGCTAATCGTAATCGTTTTGAGCTTTCTATATCAGTTACAGATTTACCTATAGTATAAAGGTCCTATCACACTCCTTAAAATACGGTGACGGTACGGAATCGCAGTGACGAAGAGGGATCACGTTAATATGTCAATAATCACTGCGTTTCTGTACGGTCATCGTATTTTAATGGGTAGTAAGTAAGTAGGCAACATCCTAAATATCTAACATACCACTAATAAAAAATGTGCTAAGTAGTTGTGTGTTAAATCTCCAAGCAAGATTCCATTATATTATAGGTACTAGAGACGAGTAGGAAGGATACGATACGCCTTGACCTTTCAAGCTGGTCACCGAAATGTCATTGAATTTGAGTGTACGAACTCAAAATAGAAAAAAACCGGGCAAGAGCGAGTCGGACTCACGCACTGAGGGTTCCGTACAAACCGACTACAACGCCATCTAGTGACAGATTTTCGAACTAATGATAAATTTTAATTTTATTTATTAAAAAAAACTACTTGGTAGGTTTTATTCAAACCAATTTTCGTTGATAGTTTTTATGATAATGTACATCATATTTTTGTTTTAGATTTATCACTCTTTTATTTTAGAAGTTAGAGGGGGGGGGACACACAACTTTTTCAACTTTGGAAGCGTCTATTCACTTTAGAAAAGTATGATGTTAGAAACCTCAATATCATTTTTGAAGAGCTATCCATAGATACCCCACACGTATGGGTTTGATGAATTTTTTTTTTTGAGTTTCAGTTTTATGTATGGGGAATTGGGGAACCCTAAAAAAATATTGTTTTTTTTTAATTTTGTGTCACAATCTTAATGCGGTTCATAGAACGCATCTACTCACCAAGTTTTATTAGTATAGTTCTCATAGTTTCGGAAAAAAGTGGCTGTGACATACGGACGGACGGACGGACAGACGGACAGACAGACAGACTGACAGACAGACAGACAGACAGACAGACATGACGAATCTATAAGGGTTCCGTTTTTTTGCCATTTGGCTACGGAACCCTAAAAAAGCTGTCTTCGGTTAAGTATCGTTAATTACGTGTACCTACTGAATGATTTTTTTTCATTAATTTCTATGATCTAATAGTGGACAATTTATGATTTTCATTCACAACAACCGAAGATTCATGTGATGTTACCTCTACAATTAAGGCTTCGTTAAATATTCAGTGTTTAAAGCGAATAGTGGGAGTTAAAATTATATACCGTTTGTTGTAGCTCATAGGAGGCACCGTTTTCTAACTAAATACGTCAGGCATATCTGATGAAGGCATAATGTAAACAAGTATAGAAGGCATTATTTAGACTAAAAAAACGTTACAGCGTGAAGGTTCGTTGAGATTAAGCACTAAATATGTAATTATTTTCAGATGTAATAAGATCGGAGTGCAGTCTGAAACGCATATTTTAGTATGTTTGTACGCATTTAGATAATATGAAAATAAGGCACTCTGCTGATTCCAAACACGGCAACTACTGCGGCATGCTAAATTAGTGGGGATATAGTGATATAATAATTAATAATATAATCTTAGTTACCTATTCTTAATATAGGTATGAGAATTATACTAGGTAATCAGTCTAAACAAGTTTATTTGGTAAGTAAATATTTTAACTAAGTTTCTACGGCGCCGCGCGACACGGAATCTTTAGGCTGGAAATACACATTTTTTTTGGATGCGAAGTCGATTTTAGTACAATAGTCTAATAAGGTTAGGAAATCACCTCGGAATTCGAGATACCCAGCTGGAAATTTTGTAAATATTTGCATATTGAGGCCCTAAAAGTTGTCTCAAAACCTACATATTCTAGGGTGTGAGCGACTATTAAATTTCAAGGTCAAAAGTCACAAAAATCTGTTTTTTGCGCTTCTTTTGTAAATATCTCATTTCCTATGGATTTTTGCTATTTGTGTTTCGTATTGATATTGTAGAATACAAAATTCTCTACAAATTTTGCGTCTAATTTTTTTTATACGGTGAACCGTTTTCGAGATATAGGTCGGAGAGCGCGCGGTCACAGCATCACTTAAGGCCTTGGGTACTTCGATGGCCAAAACGACACAGATATTGTAAAACTTCAAAATGCTGCAGAAGTTGATGGTCGGGGGCACGGCCGTGCCCCCACCAAGTCGAGCGCGAAGCAAGCACTGCCGTACCATCCTTTACTGGATCCATTTCGCCGCGTTTTCAGGCACCTATTTGAGCACTTCTGGATAAGACCAGAACGCTGAAATTTTTGTCATCTAGTAAGCTATAATTACATACTTAAAATCCAAAATTTCAAATCAGCAGGTCATTTAGTACCGAAGTTAAACGAAAGCAAAGTTTCGCATTTTCGACACTCACTCACTCACTCATGATCATCAAAATAGAACTAGTACCTACTTCCCATAAACTCACAAAGCTGAAATTTGGTACAGAATTAGGGATTAATGACTACATAAAGGGAAAAATATAAAAACTGGGAAAATTGAAGATCTGGAGTACCTGGTGACCCTGATTAGAAAGCACTAGAGCCCAACCAAACTACTGTCGAAATCGACATACCTCCTTTACAAAAAATATTGAACTTAGTGGGTCACCTCATTTCACGTCAAAAATCGAAAACCAACTGGTCTGGTACATAGAAAAAAATCAACTATAATTGCAAAAATCCAGGGTAGAGGGACACATCTTCTAATTTACGCCAAAAAACGAAGACAGTCAGCAGCCAACCCAAAGCCACATTGATTTAATTAATCAAATATTTATAATCATTGATCTATCGATAGTTCATCAAGTATATAATGGCGCGTTTTCGATCGGAGACCGGTCGACCCAAAGTGATGTTATGACCGCGCGCTCTCCGCCCTCTATCTCAAAATCGGTTGACCGTATAAAAAAAATAAAAAACAAAACTTGTAGAGAATTTTGTATTCTACAATATCGATAAGAAACACAAATAGCAAAATTCCATAGGAAATGAGATATTTACAAAAGAAGCACAAAAAACAGATTTTTGTGACTTTTGACCTTGAAATTTAATAGTCGCTCACACCCTAGAATATGTAGGTTTTGAGACAACTTTTAGGGCATCAATATGCAAATATTTACAAAACTTCCAGCTGGGTATCTCGAAATTCCGAGGTTCTTACCTTAATTAACCTTACTTTATTAGGCTACAAATACGACATACGCGTGAAAGCTACTTGCACAAAAATGTGTCAGATACACGCTATGTGTATTTTGGGTTTAATACAGCGCTGATTACTTTACTAAATGATGAGTGTGTTCGGTCTTCTATTAAATAAAAAAAACTCCTAAATCAAATAAAAACTGATTGAAATAGAAGATAGTTAATTGAACCCAGTAGTACAACCGTGACTGACATTTTTCATAACAGTTTGCTGCTTTCTATGTAATTAAAATAAAGCCATTTATTTGTACAGTTAGCTTTTATTAATTAAGGGTAAGTACTTAGCCGAAGAGTGGTTTGGATTTGGCCTTATATTTAAAATTAACAAACCGTTATAAAAAATTGAGGTTTCGGAACACTCGGTCGGTTAATTATTGGAAATTATCAACTGTAAACGGCACTCACGGAAAGTAATCCCTTCTTTGGCTTCTCGATGAGAGAGCCGCGGCGGCCCGAAGGCTCGTCGGAGCTGGCTTTGAGGACGAAGCCGCCTCGGGCGTCGTCCATGCGGTGGGTGCGGCGCTCCGAGGGGTCCGGGGTGCCCGCCTCGGCCAGCGAGGACATGGAGCCCCGGGCGTCGCGGGCGCCGCCGCGGTAGTGCGACGCCAGCCCGAACGGCGCCGACGTCCGCACGCCGTACCCGTGCCGCATACCACGCATCCATTGTCCTTGGTATGTTCCTGGAATAGAGGAAATAATGCGTTAAGCTTTTTATTGGACCAGGTTGTACCTACTGTGGAGACCTCCACAGTATATTGTCCAGTTCAGAGGGACCGACGCTGTGAATGAACGATAGGTTCTAGTTCATAAAGCTAGCGGACTAAATCTGATGGTAACAAGATATTGACCATGCGCCAGTAAGTAATCGGCATATAGTTAGGTTCCTTTTTGGTTAAGCCTTTGGAAACACTGACATTAAAAGTAAATCGTCGTTAACTTTACTATCTCGTTACATTTCTTCTTCATTTGAAAGACTGTCATTTGTCAAAATATAAACGCGATACCAATTGCAAGGAAGTTAAGATGATAAGCTTGAGTTTGCAGATTTCATTACAGGCCAGCCGTTCATCAAAATGACGAGAATTAACCATTTACTAATTATGTACTGGCACAGACGGCGTCGCGTCGTTATCTCATAGAGCTGGTCCAATCCAGCCTTTTTTTTAGAGTCGATTCAGTTTCGTTCCTATTGTGTGTATTAAATTAACGCAAAGCATTTTCATTCGACTAGATTCCTTCACATTTCGGTAGACGTGGATAGACTAAAGAACTTTAGAGGTGATTTTTGTCTTGTAGCTCATTTTCTTTTGGTCAGACATTGGTTGAAATAAAATCCGTTGTGCAATTCTAAATGGATTGACAGGATTGCAATATACGAGTACTTAATGGTTGGATTATTCTGCTACGCAGATAGCCCTTTGTTAACAAAATGTCACCTACATGTATGGGTGCATATGCGACCAGTTTTGCAATGCAAACAATACACATTTCCCTATATGAGTATCAATGCTTTCGTCTGCTGTGATTTAGAATAAAAATAGAAATAATTTAATCGAGCTTTCGCTAGGGAAATAACTTAACCTATGCCATTTCGGGACACAAAATGTATTTTAACATTGCCTAATTTCAACTTATCAAACTATCCCGCAAAACGTCATCGAAGGCTTAATGTCTATTCATAAATTAAGAACTGATGAGAATTTTAAACATCCTGAGGATAAGTACTGCAGACTATTTTTTGTTACATATGAATTTAATTAATGAATACTTATTATTCATATATTTGATGAGTAATTATGTCGTGTTTGATCGTGATCGGTCGAAAGCTATACAAAAGTAAAATCTACTTTTATTGACATTTACATTACATAGTGATAAATGGAACACTCGAGTTACTAACATATCAGTGAGGGCGTCAGAACCCACTATCGTGACGGGTGTCAGTACTGCATGTCTAGTGCCACCCGCCCGTCGTCAACAGTGAGTTCCAATTAGTGAGACAAATCCGTGTCATCGAGATCTCTATCAAATATCTCTATCTAGGTATTTATAACCACGAGGACCTGTTGCACGATTCTATGAAAATCATTCGATCAAGATTAAATTTCGATTCACCGGGACGCACGTCTTTCACCGCAGGGTTATTCGCATTTTGAAACGAAACGCACAGAGCCACGAGTACAAACCACAACGCATCTAATTTTAAACCGATCAGGATCGCTACAATCAAGATAAACCGAATATGCATGGATAATGTAATAAACAGTAAGTTAATTAATTCACGTAGTCAAATAAACTCATGTTTATTAACGAGGCTCAACTGCCCACGCCAAGGTATATTTATATGGCTGACAGGTATAATAATATCAATTAGCGTGCAATCTACCCGAGTAGATAACGTTCGGCTAACAAGCGCCACTCGCGGGACAGGGTCTTGCGAAGATTACAGATAAAAGCTATTAGTTAATGACCTTGACCGGCGAATATCGTTAACAGAGCCTAATTCAGTTTGTTAATTAATTCACTATGTATTTGAGCTCGTTGCGTTTGATAAAACTTAATAGCTGTCTCATTGGATTCGCTTAGTCTGTAACGAATTTTATTTATGTTCCTTGTAGAGCTCCATGTAGATGTTTTGAATGACTAAATAAATACTCATTATGTATATTTTTCAGTAGTCCGATTAAGTATGAATCAGTGCGAAATGATTCAGGACAGATATGCTTACGGCTGTTGTTGTTCTCAATCGCGTTTCCTAATTCTGCACTGTGATCCGTCGGGATATTCGTGATTATGTGATTAATCTGCGGTTAATGTTTTCATAGTGGTTTATTGTACGCGCTGGTCTAAATGAGTGGTCGACATTGTGTGGCGCGGGCGGCGCGGCAGCGTGCCTGGCTATATATAACACGAGGGCCGCGGACCGGGGCGGCGGCGCGGCGGCGGCGCCCTCGCCTCCACATCGCTCTCCTACCATTCACTTATTAAACTAAAAAAGCTTTTAGCAGTTACAGCTATGCCCTATTTGCCGCCGATGTAGCACACGCCTGCAGTAGTAACGCTCACAGCTACGAGTACCATAATGGTAACGCCGGAACCTCGTGCCAAACGAGCGACTCGGTATGCGAATAATCCACAATGTCATGGAACGCAACGTCTCAGTGACATCACAGGTTTAGCTCGCTGTAAGATGTAATTATCCATACGTAAAGATCTATGCAAATTTTTGGCACAAAGAAGGTAGAAGAAAATGTGAAAAACTCGCACATCTGTTAGGGAGTTCTATAATGGGTACTAAGGAGATGACGTCGTCTCGGCGGCCGGTCATCGTCTAATTTTCGATTGCCAAAAGCCGCAAAACCATAACAACGGTGCAGCGGAGTTAAATGATTTCTGGATACTTAGGTCGTTATAAAATTGAAAGCTTTTGGCCGAAACGTGTTTTAAGTCCAGTGAACCGCAGTAGGCCTGTAGACTCGGAAATCGAACTAACCATTCTGATTAAAAAATATTACGGTGTAACCAATTCTTACTCATTCAAAAGTAGATGATACTTAATCATCTTTTCACTTGTAGAAAAGCGTCATCCGCGCTGGAGTATTGAAAGCCTTCTCACATTTACAAACTTTTATTGAGATTGCTAGTATAATGGAAGAGGGTTTGTGCGTAATAGTAAGTCGTGAATGGCCCTCGCTGCGTGAGTCGGCACATGAATGGGGCAATCCGTGCTAGGACAACACTCTGGCCGGATGAACTACGCATTATGATGACTAATATACGACGAAGATGTCAAATGTAGTCAGTATAGAAAATTTATGAATGACCAAACTCTATTATGAGTCATCTTTTGTAAAATGGGTATGACGTCGTTTCATGGTGTTGCTCGGGCACGGTTGCCTATCTTTTCGATGTTTCAAGGCTGAATTAATCCTAATTAGTTTGCAGACACAGTGTCAGTTGGCACGATATTCGAAGAAAATAATAGAATAGCTATATTTCTCAATACGAGGATGCCACGAGCGATGTTGTCGACCGAGGCTCGGCTCGGAAGCAGCGCGGTCGTTTTGGCTGGATGAGATCTGAGAAAATTAGTTCATCGACAATTTACTACTGCTTTTATTGTTGGCATTCTTTAACGAGGACGTAGGTAAATTTTATTTAGTCGCTGGCTGATTTTGGTTCACCCCACTTCAACACGCGCGGGGCGTTGTTCGAGTAACGTTTTTTCCAGACAAATGACGCTTATCCCTCTGCGAACCTTGCCTTGGTACTAATACCCGGACGAGATATCCGTGCACTCGCCCTTGTGAGGCGGTGATTAATTGTTCAAGAATGTACAAATACTTACATCATGACAACATCGAGACAGAAATAATATAATAATGTGCATGTATTATGTGCACAAAGTTTGTGAGGAGCTAGGCATATATCTTCTAGTATAAGTGGGCTCTAGAAAATTACACTCCCACATTTATATAGAGATGTTTCGGGCCAACGCGACCGATCATAGGGACCAACGCGTGAAAGATCTTTCCGCGTGACTTCTTGACGCAACTGACACCGGCTGACACCGACTGACAACTACCCACATTTACCCATAGTTGCTCCCGATACTTGAGTGAGTCTCACAGTAGTTTTATCTGTAGAAATAGTGCACTCACCGCCATCGGCGTAAGTCTCGGAGCCGTAGCCGTCCTGCAGCCCGTTGGCCCAGGTGCCCTCGTACTTGGCGTTGCTCGTGGTGCTCTGGCGCACGCCGTAGCGGCCCTTGTAGCCCTGCGTCCACTCGCCGCGGTACAGCCACCGCCCGCGCGTCTCCACGCCCAGCCCATGCCGCTTGCCGTTTTGCCACTGCCCCTCGAATGAACTTCCACTGTGGAGCAAACGAAATTTTTGTTTAGTAAATTAGGCACGGTGAATAAAGAGAGTATGTAAGGTGCTAGCAAATTAGGTACCGATGTATTTAGAGCCAATAGTGCTCGATTCTTAGATCACATTTAATTATAAAACATTATACGGTTTACGATAGCTTTTTGGAGAAAATTAGGGAAAAAACTTTGTTATCGAGATAGCGAACTTAGTCACCGATTTAAAGACCTCTTTAAAATGAAATATCTTATTTATGGGATTCATGACAGAAAGAGAAATGACTTGATAGATAAAATTCCAATTTTAATCAAGTAGAGTCTTTTGTTTGATAAACAAAAAGAAAACAAGTGAAAAGTTTCCTCAATTTCTATTAAAGTTGGTGTGATACTTATGATATGAGCTACCATAAGCCATAACATAAAATTTTGAATGTGATACGTCTAAATTAGTCAACCGAACTTCAAGAGCTTACACGAGAAATAAGTTTGAAATGCGTTCTTGGGCAATGGGTGTGTCAACGTATCTTGTGTTAGAAGTTGTTCAACGATTAGTTGAAGTGTTGATGTTGAGTATTGTTGAGTCGCGAAAGCGAACTATAAATTTCGAGGTTAGGGTATTTAACTTTTTATGGTTATATATAACTTTATATGGGTATTTAAAATTTCGATAGGAGAAAATCAAGTTCGGACGTCTTATTGCTTACATATTATTACGTTTCAAAGTTATAATCAAAATAATGCTACCAAGTACGAAATAAATAATTATGTAGGTACTGTTTTTATATGGTTGGTTTCAAAATTATAATATGTCTAATAATATAGCAGTTTTGGCTGTGTAACATTTCACGAGCTCTGCCTACGCCATTTGTTAATTCAGGTATGATATTTGTACCTATGTATTAATTAATTACGGCTTTTGTCACAATCACATTTTCCAAAACAAACCATTCAAGCAAATAAATGTTTAATGTAAGATTTTTGGGTTCACATTCTGTTATAGTTCCAAATAAATTGTTGTTCACTGTACACACAGCTACAACCTAAATTTAACTAATAATGTTGACAATCTGTCCAACCAAAAACACTATCGTAATGCCTAAAGTTCCATCCACGTTGGTACAATAACAGGTAATCAATGTTTTTGCAACCTCTTATTCTACATTTTCGTCCTTGTTACTTTTCTAAGTGAAACCTTTAATGTTTCAAATCTTTTCAATCTGTATAGAACTGGGAACAAATTACAGGGCATGAAAAAGTTTCAAGTAAGCTTTAAAAGTTGCCAATATCTGACATACCTAATAGTGCTTCGTAGCAGAACAAGTATTTCGGAATGATATATACCTACCTTTAAGTAGTATAGTAAGTAAAAAAAAAACCAGTGCCGGTAAATTGACATGAGTCATGAAAATATTAAGCACAAAAGTAAGATGTTGTAATAGTCATCGCATCGATGTTAAGTTATCAATAACTGGTAACTGATATTTCAATTACTTTAGAATTAAATAAATGAGTCAGCAAAGCTCCTAATGGGCAACACGTTGCGTAGTCACGCAGTTGAGAAAAGCAATACAGTGAAACATCTCTTTATTTGTTGCAGCGAGATAATGGACGGGCCTGTTCGCGGCACAAGCGACGGAACAGTCCGAGCTTAATCTCTATTTATATCGCCGTTACACATTATGCGGTAGCGTAACTGAATAATACAAGTTAAATCAACAGACTTCAGTTGTAAAGAGCTCCGGCCTTGGGCCTAAATGAGGGCGGGTCGCTAAACTTACTGTACCGGTATATTATATATTCTTACCTACCCAGCCTACGTCGCCCTGAAAAGGCGCGATATGAAATGGAAAATGTCTGGTGAAGCGCCGGCCGAGTGTTTATCGATCGTATCCCGTCTAGGATCTCGAATGGAGGTCAAACCTTGGGAAATGCGGCGTATCTACACCTTCGCTCGGGCGGGTTGCGGGATGCAGTGGGCGCCGTATCACTATAACTAGGTATATTAGGACTCTTATACGTATAACTGCTTAGATATCTCATTTCTAGCAGTTTGTATTTTTAGTTCGAATTCCCGGTAAATTTTTCGTTTCTATATCTTTAAAATAAAAAAAAAACTCTTACAAGATCATTTCATGGTTCGTCTGTCAATATGTCTGTTTGACTGCCCAAAAAATAAGTACACATTTTCTCAGGAACGTGAAAACAAGGAAAAATCTGAAACTTTAACTTAAAAAGTTTTTTTTAAGGTTAACTGGTAGAGATCCCCTCGGGGATAAGTTCGCCTTTGTACATGAAGCTGTAATCCTGTATCCTGTTTTTCTGTAATTATTTTATGTGCAATAAAGAGTCATACAATACAATACAATACAATACTTTTTTTTTATCATTTGTGTTGGACAGTCAAACAAACATATTAACAGACGAATCATGAAGTTCCATGAAACACGAAGACATTCCTCAATCCGTTATCCTTGATAATGTGTTTCCACGAGGCAAGGAACTCTTCGTGTGCGATATCAATGGATAAAATGGTTACAGATTAATTTAATAAATGGATAGGTATGTTTAGGGTAAATATTTGGGCGTTTGAACCGCTGTCATTATTATCAACACTTCTTTTGTTAGATTTACTTAGAAATTGGTATAATAAGTGTTTCATATAGTGTCTATGTCTTGCAAATAGATACATACTAGACTATTATATACCTACGCATTTCCAACAGTATCTGATAAAAAAAGTGTTCAGAATAATGACAGCGGTTCAAACGCCCAAATATTTACCCTTTACTATATTAATTCATACAGAAAATTATCAGTACTTAGGTAGTGTAAAGTATGAGTATAAAGTGCGTGCTAGTAATGGCCGCGATTAGAAATGTAGCAGCTTCGGCAGCGAGTGACGAGATGCCAAATGACGGCTGACGGCGACTACCTAGCGTGCCGAACGAACACTTGTTATACTTGTAATACCTATAGTAAAAGACTATTATTAAGTATACTGTGACCAATAATTTACGCTACGATATGACTGAATCAAAGCCTTACCACAATTCGTAGAAAAAATCTGGACCTGTTTACTTATTTCTGAACAGTCAGCCGAATCTATCCCATTGAAGTTGATAATCGTTGGCATATAAAAAAATACTAATTTGCTGATAGACGTGTTTGTATATTTGATAGTTCGACTTTAGCGACATATTAATTTCCTTGGAACTTGTTTAAAAATTGCTAGACCACTTATTTGGCTGATGGTAAAGGCGACCCTGACGCCCTGGTTTCTTCACTGGGTGAATATCAACCAAGAAAAAAAATCAGTTCTGGTGGCTCATTTTTTTTGTATATTTTAACAGAATGAATACTATTTAGTGATACCACTTTATTCGTGAACTATTTATTTACTAAATGATTTAGTATTATCACTTTATCTCTGATAAAATGTACAAAAAATGCGCCACCAAAAACTTAATAATTTTTTTTGGACTGATATTCACCCCACTACGTCCGTATAGGTGCGAAAATATTTCTTTGTTTATGACCTCCTTACTAAACGAAATCCTTTAGTTAGTTTATTATTTCACAAACAACGCCTTTTACACCGTTAAGTAAATGTTGAGATGGAAACGAACACAATTCCCACTGCCTGAACCGGACAGCGCTTGAATTTTTCGTAGCGCATCAGTTATAATTCAGTCAGGTCTTCTGAAATATTTATTAACGTTGTAAACGGCTAAACGGTAACACAGTTCGTCAATTGCCGATGCGAAATATAAAGTATTTATTTCAATAAGGAGGTCAAATACACAAAAAAAGTTCACGTCTCTTCA
Organism: Adoxophyes honmai; assembly: GCA_005406045.1. Lineage (NCBI taxonomy): Eukaryota > Metazoa > Arthropoda > Insecta > Lepidoptera > Tortricidae > Adoxophyes > Adoxophyes honmai. Next base: position 107,625 of record BHDV01072441.1, on the reverse strand, counting down.
GCAGATGGGTAAATATTTGGGCGTTTGAACCGCTGTCATTATTCTGAACACTTTTTTTTATCAGATACTGTTGGAAATGTGTATATAATAGTCTAGTATGTATCTATTTGCAAGACATAGACACTATATGAAACACTTATTATACCAATTTCTAAGTAAATCTAATAACAAAAGTGTTGATAATAATGACAGCGGTTCAAACTCCCAAATATTTACCCAGAAATGGCAGTTAAAGGTTTTTAGACAATTTTTGTATCTAATAAGTAGGAAAGATGAGAGATATCTAGGACGGGACGTCTGCCCAGCTACTGGTCATAAGCTTTGTAAATCATATTTTATACCTTGATCACACGTACCGAGTAGAGTGGCGAGAGAGTGTTCTCGGCCGAGTACTCGGTTCGTGTGTTCTTTGAAAACAATAGTACACACGAACCGAGTACTCGGCCGAGAACACTCTCTCGCCACTCTACTCGGTACGCGTAATGAAGGCATTACTATGCCAACAGAAAAGATCACATTTGTACTATTTGTGAATATAATCCAAGTATTGTAAAAAAAAAGGCGTCTATTTTGACCATGTTATCAACCATAAAAATGGGCAATGCGTTATTCGTAAAATACCTAAAATATATACATATACGTCTGTTGTTTTGTTACATGTTGAAAAAGTGTAGGCAGCGTTCTCGTTAAAGGCTCCGTGCTAGTTTTTACAATATTCATGATAGTTACATAAAACATCTCTACAATATTATAGATACGAATCTTCCTCTATCTATTTATTGAAAAAATTCACATCAAAATCAAATGAGCAGTTTCAAAAATCTACGCGCACAGACAGTGTGAACGGACTTTGCTTTAAGCAGGTATATTATGAAGTGATGGTACATGTTTTCATGTTGAATATTTAAGATTCGAAAACTTTCTACATCACGCATATTTTATTTACATTTGCACCGACGGAGATTCGAAATTAATCGGCGCTCCTACATTTCTTATGCTATCATAGGATCTTAGTGGTCTACCCACTCGTCATATCCCAACTAATCCCTACTCCCTGCTAATATTATATGTATTTCTACGTTTGTCTATGTAAAAGGATATTTTACCTCTATTCTGTTACACATTGCTCGTATTTTTATTTTTAAGGAAGTGCCTACAAAACGTGAAATAGTTTTTGTCTACCTATACTACATTTCGTATGGTCTCCCTATCCCATTTCGGAATAGGGGTCATTGTATATAATGTGTGTATTCTTACCCAAAAATAAGCACGCAAAAAAACAACAACAACATACACGGGGTGTACCGAACACAAAAAACGAGCAAAGAGCAGCTCCATCCATTTAAGATTAGAATTAAAAATAATTCAAAGGTAGAATCAGAATAAAATTTGTTACATATATTATAATGATCTCAATACAAACTCCATCTCCATTTGTGGTGACGCCTTCCATTTAGGTACTTCCACTACAATTCTAATCTTAAATAAAACGGAGTACCTCTTTTATTGTAGGCATATGCTTACGCATGTTGTAATAAGCCTTTCAATAAAGACTGTTTATACCTTTAACTATATCGATAGGCGCGTTACCAAGTATCTTTTATTATTATAGACTGTATTCCATTTATAAATACCGATTGCTGCCTCGCAGATTGAACCCGTCCAATCTGCAACGGATGTAGATCTAATATCTAATCGGACTCGGACTTACTCTACTAAATCATGGATATGTATTTAAGACCGTTGTGCAAATAACCGATAAGTGTACAGAGTGAAACCAAATGGGTCATACAAAATTAATGCTCCTGATTCAGTATGTACTACGCAACATAATACATTCTTCTAACTGTTAAAATTAGCCAGATAAAATTTTAGTTATTCATACTTAGTTTGCATTAAATCACGTCCTCAATGTAACTTGACTTTGAATCTTTAAATAAGCTGAAAGTGGCTACTAAACGTGAAATAGTCAAGGTTTTGTATCTAACAGTTACATCACATAACATACATATGTATATACATTATACGTAAATAACCCGACAGGTCTTTTGCACGAGGACTGCCTACGATTGCTATTGCTACGATGACAAAGGAATGCTAGTCCGCTACGACCTACGGCGTAGCGCGTGTAGCTTGTAGCACCCTTGCAACTTAGGCTAATTAATTTATCTACGCAAACATGTAGGTACGTCCACTTATTTGTACGCACATTGACGTCAGCTAAGTAATTTTAAAACAGTTAACATTCTCATTCGACTGTTTAGGAACATAAAACAGAATTCTCACGCAGTACTTAGCTACTTGGGTCCGTTTGATTAAAAAATGTCGGACCGGACCCACTGGTATTTGATTTCTGTGGCTTAAAAAAGTTATGAGAAAATATTTTTAATTAGTTAGTGTTGAGTTGCGTGCCATAGGAGAGGCCTATGTCCAGCAGTGGACGAATATAGGCTGATGATGATGATGATGAGTTAGCTACCATTACCAGCTAATATGTATGATTCCCGCCACGGCTACTCCACCGTATCACCTTCACTAGTTTACCCACAATACAATCTAATTGCTTGGTTCACTGGGGCCGATATTTATACAGGGTGGCCGGAAATTGACCGCGAATATTTTAATCAGTGGTCGGGTAATGGCACCTGAAAATCCCTGTGAAGTTTTTGTTCCGGAATTTTTATGTAATTTTTTTAAATCTGATAATATTGCTCAACCGCGTAGCATCGCAATGTCGAACGATTGCATGTGCGTACGCTCTGACTAACGGGACTTGCGTATGTGACGTAAGATAGGTAAAAACAGGGCGCAATGACCTAAAAAGCGATGAAATATTAAATTTGGCTCCTACAAGGTCAAATTAACATTTTCAGGAAATTGTTATGTACAAAGCTTTTCAGACGCGTAAACCCGACCACTAATTAAAATATTAACAGTAAATTTTCGGCCACCCTGTATACCCAAATACAAATTTGACGGCCGGATAGCCCAGCGGTTAGAGAACCTGACTGTGAAGCTTAAGGTCCCGGGTTCGATCCCCGGTCGGGGCAGATGTTTGTATGATGAATACGAATGTTTGCTTTCGAGTCTTGGATGTTTATCTATATATAAGTAAGTTTATCCGTTGTCTAGTACCCATAACACAGGCATTAAATTGCCTACTTTGGGACTAGGTGATTGGTGTAAAAAATTGTCCAATGATATTTAAAAAAAAAAAAAAAATGCGGTAGCACACGAAATGTTACATAGTCAAAACTATGACCATTGCACGTTTTGTACCTACTTATAGATTAATTTTAGGTTTGAACAGAGATAATCAGAGCTGAAGTATTCTATTTTATTTGTAACAAATTATAAATCAGCCTGACGCCTAAACTTTAAATAGTTCAAATAAGTACTAACTAGCACGTCAAGGTGTCATACATACAATAGACGCGAAGATTGAGACGAAAGATACAATTTCAATATCAAATAGAAGTGGATCACAAGTGAATAAACGAAAAACGATTAAAAGAGGTATATCCGTAGCTGCAGGTAAATAAGCAGTTCTCAGAGTAAGCAGTTATTATAGGGACAGGCTCGTCAAAAAGCGTTTGCCGTACTTGCTTAACGCCTTACCTGCAGCTATTAGACAGGAGGACAATGTAAATAAATTCAGAAAAACTTTGTTCCAACACTACCTAGAAATAATTTAACATAGTATAAGTTCTCATATAGTAATTGTAAATAAAGTAAAAATAATAGCGACTGAAGGGATCCCACAGTCAAACTGTGTAAACAGTTTTGCGGGACTTTGTATGATTGTATGTAACCACTAAGTATTTGTCACATGCATAATAAACAATAAATAATAAATAATAATCAAGGCTACAAAATGTTCAGTCTTTTCTGAAAACATTGACTTGGCAATACGCCGTACAAATAACGAAACCAAATAACACTCTTCAAGGATCCTTCACAATGTGACCTTCGCAATCGTTTCCAAGAGGGCGAAGTAGGTACTTACTTAACAGAGAAAATAAATAAATTGTTCATTGAGACAATACGGTTAGGTACTGTATTGTTTAAGAGCGTGCACACAAAATTCGGTGATTTTGATGATTTTCAAATGCTTTAGAAAGCTATAAATCCTTAAGTTTTTAAA
>BHDV01072441.1:72023-101636 GCA_005406045.1 Adoxophyes honmai | reverse complement strand
GATTTGGGGGGTGGGGGAGGGGGTTGAATAAAATCTCACGATATCTCACCAAGGGGGGAGGGAGGGTCACAAAATTGCAAAAAACACCTCACGTAATTTATGGACGCCCCCTAAGTAAAGTACCTATAATTGTGATCAAAATTAGTCTTGAACATGTTTCTCGAAGAGTTTGCGAAAGGTTACCATTGATTTCGATAAACACAATGGTCGACTTGTTGCTTTTCTCCAATCACGCGAGCTCAATAGAGCGAATGTAGTCCACGTTCAGCAAAGTCAACTTGACCTAAAAAGGGTAACAATCGACCTAGCCTGCGACCGCCGCCACGCGCCCCACCTGTCCGACTTAAAGAAAATATTGCCTTTCACAGCGCTCGCTGAGCAGAGTAATGCCAGTCCGTAAAACATACTTAGTGGCAAAAGATACGACTTGCCGCTTTGCTTTTCTCTCATTGTTTTCCTTGAGTACGACAAAATATTGTATGATTTATTGTATAAGTATTGCTGGAAGTTCATTGCTTTAGGGTAAGTATCAAATAGGGTAGGGTAGGGTAGGGTAAAATAGAGTAGGTGTCAAATGTTGTCAGGGCTCAAAACTTATATGGGGTAAATGCGTCTAAAAAAATTTTAGAAGTGTTGACGAAACGTAAAATGTCCATGTAGTCTTTCGTGTTCTACTACAGTTCTAATACAGGCATGACGTACGTATGTATGTACCTGTTTAATTGTCAAAGCAAAAAACAATAATCTAACCGTTTCAACAATTGCATTAACTTTAAATATTCAGATATCTCCTATGCATTATGATTAGATTTTTTTTCACCTTGAAGACAAATACTATTCAATTTAACAAGTAAGTAGACTATTTGAAAATAAAACGCACAATTTTATTTAGAAATTACGTATATCTATCAATTTCACCAAGGAAAAAAGCTTTGAAAGAAAGGAAGATTTTTTTGTGACGTGCCGATCACTAAAACACGACGTGTGCTTATTTGTAGTCGACATGACTAACTAAGAGGTACCTGCGACCTTCCTACGTGTTTTTCGTTAAGCCAAAATCTCATGCCAGCCGCATTAGTAATAAAGGGACAAACTTTATTAGCACTGGCTAAAAACCAGATAGGAAATACTCGTAACACAGCTGTAACCAGGTACTATTAAAATAAGCTTAAGCTTTCGTTCCTACTCCTTACGAGGGCTAGCATAAAACAGAAGTTAATGAGACTGGCATACTAAGGGATCCGTATCTTTATCAAAAACATACTTTCAAGAACTAAGAGATTTCACTTCATTTGGTTGTTGTCCCAATACATCGACTACGACACCAACTGCAAAAATGAGTTTGTAAGCGGAGTGTAGAGAGACAGACGGACAAAAACCATAAAAAGTAGAGCTTTCACGATAAACAAAATAAGAAAAAAGATGTGATGGATTAATTTCGTAATTTGCGTTTTCAATATCGTGTATTTTGATTTCAGTCTCTTCTTTATTTTATTTCATTTGTTATACTACTGATTACAGAAGTCCAAAAATACCTTCAATGTAATAGAAAGGTCTAATGAGTATTCATGATAAGTCTGCTATTAATATAGAGATCATCCGGAAACCACAGAGTGCATAAAATAAAGACGACTGTAATACCTCTCGAATAAACTGTGGTTTGTTCACACGTAGCTGTTTTATTTCAGATGCTACCACTAAAATGTTTCAACCCACTGAATAAAATCCGGTGCAGTAATTCATTATTTGTGAAACATTACGTTCAAGACACAAGAGCAAAAACTTGATTTTTTAATACAATTATGCTCAGCAAAATTATCAAGTGGGATCATGCCTTGAGAAGCTACTAGGACGCTTGTTCAGTTTATAATAACTTCGCCTTGAAAATACTTGAGCGGCTTCAGAAATGAGTAAACGTCGTCCCCTTGTAACAAGATCACCGAGTAGGTACCATCAAAGACTTTGGTCACTTCAACCAAACGAGGACATAATTTAATCTTGGAATTAGTCTCTCTTACCCTCTTTTTTATAAGGAACCCAGATTTAGGTACTCGCGTGTAAAGAGAGACTTAAGTATTCTAATACTAGCCAAATGAGATTAAAACTTAGTCTTGGAAGACCCCTTCATACCTATCCACTTTTTCAATTAAAACGGATTTATTCACGAGTATATAGTTTTATTGAATCGACTCTAGAGTCCCAAAAGCATTGACAGTGGAAGCGGAAGTGTGCGGCGCGGTAGCATGAGGGTATCGGTTGTAATATTAAAAATTATGCAAAAGTGAGCGCACAAAGCACCAGTCGGGAAAACAGCGTTTCCTTCATACCATCGCACCACCGTGCCGCACTCCTCCTCTTTCGCTATCGGTGCGTCTGTAGCTTTGTAGCTGTGGTTACTCAAGTACTCGAAACTTACACTGACGGCCCCAGAACCGTATTGCAAGTTTTCTCAAGAAAAATAATAAGGTTTCACATTCACCTTCTTTAAGCATTAATCTTAAGGGAGCAAAAATTTTCTAGAAAGTGCATACATACATACATATTCTCACGCCTGTATTTATAAGAGGGGTAGGCAGAGCACATGAATTCAAAAATCCAGTGCCACGTTTAGCGATCTCAGGGTAACCAGTTGGTTAAATGTGATATTGCAGTGACAGGTTGCTAGCCCATCGCCCACAATACACTAACCCTTTCCCAGAGTAGACTCTTACGACACCCACGGGAAGAAATGGGGAAGTGCTATTCTAACCCGGCAACACACGGGGGAAAGAAAGTTTCATTCTGAATCTTGGCAAATACCTATGGTCTTGAACAGATATATTATCAGAAAGTGTAATTTACCATTTCATTCAGTCACCTTCGTTGGGAGTATAAAGTAGGTAAAAGGTTGTAATTTTTTTTGAAGTTGTGATAGAGAAACTTCATGATTAAACCTTAAACAGCAGTTCCTATATAAACAATGCGACAATTTTTTTTCCAAGCGGGGGGNNNNGGGGGGGTTATACGTAAGTTTGTTTGTCTTAGAGTTAAGATTATGAAACGTAGGAAAAGCATTCCTCAAAATTAAATAAAGTAAAACGTTCTATGTTTTATATTCCAGAACCAAACAAACATCTTTAGTCTTAAAGGAAATATAGCCTTGGAGAATAATAATAGAGCATACTCTTCAACAGTAAAAAGAGGGTAGAAATTTACAAACTTTACTTTCGATTTGTGACTATCTAACTTTGTGAGTTAGTATAATCTTGGACAATAGTATAAAAATATGCTCAGATAAATAAAGGCCATTTAACATGGTGATTCTCGGTGTTTTTAATCTCAAGAGGGTAAAGGGGTGAGGGACTAATGCCTCATAATAAAATGACAATTACGAAGAAGTTAAGAGTTGAACGTCCTGTTGGCAACTGAAGCTTGCGACCCATAGAGGATAGAACCTATAGACAAACAATGTTCGCAACCCCGGTCCGCAAATAGTTTGTTGATTTCAACATACTAAACGTCACCGTCACTGTCACAGAAACTGTACAGAGCCAATAACCGTAGAGAAAAAGGCACTAGCGTTACGCGCGATCTTGGACCGGCCAATAAGAGCACAGCGATCACTTCAATTGTTTTGCGGAATAATTTCCGAACAACCAAGATGACATTAGTACTCTATAGATAGGTTCTATCCTCAATGTTGCGACCATACGAAAAGATCTTCTTTGACTGGAAAAAATAAATTCATAATTTGTTCGTTTATGGTGAAAACGGTTCGTCGCTACAAATTACATAGGTACCTATTTTAAGCGGAAGGACTCGCGGATTTACATCTAGTAGGAAATAAAGACCTGACTTTTTATTATCCCGGCTTGTTTAATTCACTCTATTATAACTCTTTATTATCTTTGCATGGCATTGACTGACTGTCGATATTTTCATACATACACGCACATACACACATCCTTACACCGTATTCCCAAGAGAAGTAGGCAGAGCACATGAATTCGAAAATCCAGTGCCACGTTAAGCAATTTCAGGGTAATCAGATGGTAAAACGTGATATTGTAGTGACAGGTTGCTAGCCCATCGCCTACAATACACTAACGGACTAACCCTTTCCCCGAGTCGCCTCTTACGACACTCACGATATTTACATTTCACTTATAAAATATAGTTCGTTTGTGAATTCTTAATACCTATCACTACGCATGTCTTAGCTCTACAGCTAGAGTCTCACAGACAACTTGTACAAGAGAAGGATGAACGAATTACTACATTTAATGGAGTTTATCAATAACTAGCTTCTGCCCGCGGCTTCGCACGCGTTAAATTCGGGCTAACACAGAAGAGATTTCGGAATTATTATTAGGAAGCGCCCGCCAGAATAGCCAGCAGACATTAGATTTTTTCCTACTTTCTCGACACTTATCGTAATATTTTGGAAAATTCAAACAAAATCTTTATACATTGTAGCCTATGTGCTATTCTGATGTATAAGCTACATTACTGTAAAGTTTCATGAAAATCCATTCAGTACTTTTTGCGTGAAGGAGTAACAAACATCCATCCATCCATCCATCCATCCATCCATACTCACAAACTTCCACGTTTATAATATTAGTAAGATGTATACGTAAAATTAAATTGTAGAAAATAAAGATTTCTTTGCAATGATATACAACTTACGTACAATGACGCCTGTGTTCCCAAATGCGGTAGGCAGAGTACAGGAAACGTTACATTGACAAAACCATGACTATTTCACGTTTCGCAGCCACTTCTAGCATAATTTTGGGTATATAAAAAAGATGGAATAGGTAAAATAGTGACAGGTTGCTAGCATACCATAACAAAGCCTGTTTCCTTAGACGGCTCTTACGACTTCCACGGAAGAAATCGAGAGGTGTTAATCTAACCCGACACCACACCCGAGACACAATGACCTAATACTTAATTCATTGTTTTTGTGTTACCTTTACTGAAATAAATTATTGTTGTTAGGTACTTATGAATAGAAAGCATTGTTTGTGTGGATCAGTGAGAAAACGGCCAAGCAATTTTATAAAAACAATTCGGTCATTACTTAAGAAATGAAAATATAATGACAGGTCCGACACCAAAACAAAGACTACCATAAAACGTAGGTACCTAATTGAATAGTTTTTCTAAACGAGATTGTAAAAATGATCTTCTTAAAAATGGATTCACTCACTAGCAGTCACACCAGCGAATGTGTTTCAAGTACCACAATGGTAACAGCCGCAGTCGCCATGTGTCCGACTGATCCATCCAGGAAAATAGATGCGAACAGATGTAAGTATGCAAATAGATACAGCTCCGTACGACTACACTACTGCATAGAGCCGAGTTCCTCCGGTAAATCAATCTGCGGTAAACAATATCTTTATAGCTGGGAAAATAATACCGCACAATCTCAGGTTACTGCTGAATAGGTATTCGATACGATAACCTGGAATCTAGACGCGTGACATTGAGTTAACGGTTAAAGTGTAATAATATGTATTTAACATTATTGTGTTGAGGTCACTTAAAGCTTGAACACGCCAAAACGTGGGCACATAAAATATTAAATAAAAAAATATGTAAACCATAATTAAGTTTTTTATTATTGTAATTGCCTACTTACTACATTATTGTACATTTTTACATATATATTTTTTTAATTGTCCGTTGATTACGCCATAGAGCGTACTTTACGTCGGATCCGGCTCATTAGGGTTTGCACCGCACTGTCGGGATATTTTTTGCAAGCCCAAGTCCACATTTTTTGCAACTCTGCTGCCGATTTAGGGTGTCCACGTTTCTTTTTCAAAATCCCTTTCATTATGCACCAATATTCTTCGATCGGCCTCAATTCAAGACAATTCGGAGGATTGCACTTTTTGGGTACCACAGCAACAGCATTCTGGTCATACCATTCTATCACCGCTTTAGAGTAGTGACAGCTCGCAAGATCCGGCCAAAACAATGGTTGTGAACTGTGGTTGCATAAAAAGGGTAAAAGACGCTTTTGCAAACATTATTTTTTGTAGATTTCACCGTTTACTGTGCCTGTTGTGATAAATGAACGACTTCGTTTGCCACAGCTACAAATAGCTTGCCATACCAGGATTTTTTTTGGAAACTTCGATCTCTTTTTTACCTTACAATCTTCTAGGGTATCTCTACGGCTCTTAGAAGTATAAAACTCTTGGCCCGGTATCTGTTTAAAGTCTGCTTTTATATATGTTTCATCATCCAATACAACGCATTCAAATTTTGTCATCAAATCATTGTAAAGTTTTCGTGCTCTTCGTTTTGCAGATAAATTCTGCTTAGCATCACGATTTGGTGCAGCTTGGCCCTTGTACGACTTTAAAGCAGCTCTTGACTTGACTTTTTGCACATAGGACTGCGACATTTGTACCTTTTTTGCGACATCGCGTGATTATAGCTTGGGATTCTATGTAAAAAGCAGCAAGACACGGGCTTCTTTTTTTTTGTCCTTTACTCCTTGCTTTCCTCTACTACAGGACCCCCAATCCAAGGTCAAGCGTTCTCGGAACTTTTTTAAAACCGAACAGACGGTGGATTGTGGGTATTTTAATAATTTTGCTAGTGCTCTATAACTTAAATTGGGTTTTTGCGTATGGTTGAGCAAAATAATTTCACGCTGCTGATATTCAGACCTCGCCATCGTGAAAACCACTGAATGAAGTGATACGCTCTCAAGATATTTTTTGTTTATCATATAAAGGACTTTATATTTACAGCACTAAATAGTTCCTATACTGTGTGAATGAAAAAAAAAAAGTACTTATGTGTGCCCACGTTTTGGCGTGTTCAAGCTTTAGAATGAGCATCATCGATGAAGGGATATCCCAAGTTTCGGTAGATCAATGACCTGACTAAAGTGGGTTACATTGGAACAAGCTAGCTGGATGAAGCAACCGGAAGGCCTGGCACTGAGACGCATTCTGAAAGAGCTACATGTGTCAGTGCATTGGATCGGCCATACAATTCAATATAACCGACCAGTTTCAAATACTTCAGTATGTACCGTGTACTTATGTATAGGCAGTTTGACAAGCAAGACTGACGGCGAAAGTTATAGGTCGGTTTATTTAGAACGGTGCCAATTCTCAGAATTGTAATGTTTTAGGTTTAAATTAAATTACTGGTCTTGGTCTTGGTCTTGGTATCATTACACTCTACCTAGTGACTCTTGTAACTAGAGTTAAGATACTTTTTGTACTATGTGACAGGATTTTTTTTCTTATTTAAGGATAATAATGATATACATACATACATACATAACCGACCGACCGATATTTACCTCTTCCATCTTTGCAAACCGAAAACTATGCTAGAAGTGGCTGCGAAGCGTGATATAGTTATAATCATGGTTTTGTCTATGTCACGTTTCGTTTGCTCTGCCTACCCCTTTTGGGAACATAGGCGTGAGTTCATGTATGTATGTTATGTATATTTACAGTGAACCAGAATCATCTTAAGTAGTCTGACGACTGATGTTGTTGATCATTTAGTTTCTAGACATCACGCAGAAGACGTACTTAACGCACGTGCTAAATTGTTCTCAATTAGAAGTGATAAAACAATGATTTCAGCCATGACTTCCTATTGAACCTGTAATGGGCATGTCTGAAGCAGTGACAGCTAGTCAATTGATATTGTAGAGCAGGCTTGATGCGATACCACTGTTATCACGTGTCGCTATCAGTGGCTATAGATCGATATGAACATTTTGGCCGCTATTAGGCCATGAGGCACTTTCACCGCCGTTACACGCGTTTTCTAGCGAAACACCGAACTCAATTATTAATAGCAGCCTATTTTTGGAGCGGCTTCGGACGCCGATTCGCGCTCGGGCATGTGCGAGGCCCGGGCGAAGTCACTCTCTCACCTGGGCCAGGTGTAGACGCCGGAAACCTCGAACCCGAAGTGCCAGGAGCCGGCGTAGGCGCCCTGGCTCTTAGGCCCCGTGCACACGCCATGGCCGTGGGCCTTGCCGTCCTCCCAGTCGCCGCAGTAAGTGCCGCCGTCGTCAAAGTCGAAGCGACCGCCGTTGAGGGTTCGCTGCGGGGGGTTTCCGCTAGCGGCGAGCGCGGCGTCGGCTGGCTCGCTCGGCTGCATCACGCGGACCCGTGCTGCCGCGGAGGGGAGGGCCTCCCGCGCGCGCCCTCCGCCGAGCTCGTGGTATAAATAAACATCAGCTGGGCATGTCGCGCCGCGGCGCGCCGCCGAGTGAACACCGCTCCCGTCCTGCGCGCTGAGGACTGCGCCGCGGGCCGCCGCGCGCCGCCCGCCCTCGCCCCGCGCCGCGCCCCGCCCGGCGCCCGCACTGCGCCGACCCACCGAGCTCCGCCACCGCGAATACTCCGCTCCGGCGCTCCGCGAAGTCCGCGACTCCGCAGGCTCGCCGCGGACCCGCCACTCCGTCCTGACAACCACTACCCCCGTTACTGATAAAAACTATTTATTTTATGATATTAGTATAAGTTAATTGGAACATTATGATGATATGTACCTACTAGCTTTTGCCCGCGGCTCCGCTCGAGTTAAATTCGAAATTAGAAGAGATAGCACACATACCAATTTATAGCTTTCAACATTGAAAATTGCGGAATTCTCCACCTCTCACTTTAAGGAAATGGGGGGTTTTGAAGAGACAAAAAGTAGCCTATATGTCACTCTCCATGCCCTAACTAAACTATCTCTACCTAAAAAAATCACGTCAATTCATCGCTCCGTTTAGCCGTGAAAGACGGACAAACAAACAAACAAACAAAAACACACTTTCACATTTATATATTGGTACGGATTTTCAAACATTCCGGCAATTAATTAAGTAGGTAGATGCTCATAAATGAAAGGACCTTGAATTTGTACCTTATAGAAGGACATTTTTTTAACTATTCACCCTTAAGTTGCTAAATAATTACGTACCGTAAAGGGGAAGAGTAGGGAGAAAACTATCATTTTACGCAAAATTAATTTCATGCATAAATGTCCCCGTCGTTTCTATTTTCATTATTTTATGATTTAATACATTGGTCATGGTTTGGTCTATGTAGCGTTTCGTATGCTCTGCCTGGCTCATTTGAGAATGTGGAACAGGCGTGATGTACTATAATATAAGTAAGTAAAGTGAATGAGGTAAACTGTTGAATCGAAACTTTTGGATTGCGAATCCACTTGAAACAAGAATGTTTGTATAATATCCAAAACGATAGCTAGGCCTTCCCTACCTGCTACCACTTGTCCCTGGCAAATTGACCCCATGTCACCACATTTAACGGTATTTAAGATAACCGCTTCATTTCAAACTCCAATACATCAAAAGCTCCTGATCCATTTTTGCTGAGATAGAGTTTAAAACCGCCGTGAGGAAACTCGCTTTCACGTTAAAACCCGCATCGAAAACGGATCGTTCATTCCAAAACTATTATGACTCAATTTTGTGTCAGACCGAGACAGACAGACACAAAAGAGGCATGACAAATCAGGCAGAGATTGAACAACTATCTAAGAAAAACATAGCACAATAACATAAACATTAATGAAAAAAAATGAAAAATATTTCATTCGGAGCATTTATTTGCCGAACTCGAATTCTACGAATTTGCGTGAACTTTAACCAGAAATACTCAAATACGAAACTTTTAAGGAGATAATATTCAAAGATGTTCCGAGTGCGACATCGTACCCTCTTTACCATACAAATTTGTAAGACAGGCCATTTAGCGACCGGGGGTCTCCGCAAGTAGGTACACTTCCGCATAGCCATGCTGATAAGGGGCCGGGTCCCCTGGGCCCCCGCTCTAAAGTCACGCTATTTGGTGTCCCCGTCGTGTCCAACAAAAATGCTTAAAGGTTACATCAATTAATAAAACTCGAAAAATTCTGCGCTAATTTTGTTAGAAACACCGGGGCGCCTTGAGTAGATATGATCCGACTTGAACTCTTTTTTACTTCGGTTAATTTATTTAATTCGAGATAGTTACCTCACTCTAATTCTTAAGATATTTAGATACGGGTATAAGGATTAAAACTTAGATGATAGGTAGACAATTTGTAGTTTGTAGCACTACGTGGCGTGGTGCTTTGCGTGATGTGTATGTAAATTCGCATGCAGTAAACAATTACTATTACTAAGTAGGAATACCTATACCTAACTTTATTAATAAAATTTAACAGAATAGACGTGAAACTTAGCATTGCAATGATGGTATTAGTCAGTACAGACAACAGAACAGTAGGGTTAGCACAGCAACACGCGCGAGACGAAACGCGTGCGGGATAGACTACCTGTTATGATGATATTTTTTAATGTAGTTGATGTCAAATTCATGGGATTAATTGTTTCTAAATTGAATCCAGAGAATATCACAGCATTGACTGTCATCAGCAACAAAGAGAACCATCGGGTGTTCAATAGCTTTTGGTAAAACATTAATGTACATTAAAAACATTACAGGGCTCAAGACACTACCTTGAGGCATGGCAAACCTTAGGTACCTAGGTACTAAAATACGATGAATGGTTATTCAATTTTTGTCTCTGGGGATAGTTTTCATAATATTAGTAAAATAGTTGTTTTTTTTTTAATGGTATCAAATTGAGAATAGGTGATTTGGAAAGAAAAAAACAATTTTTATCTGTAGGCTTAGCACAGCAGCACGGGCGTGACGGCACGCTAAACTCCCTGTCATTTTCTGACGTCTCTAGTTAGACAATGACAGGTATAGTCTATTCGCGCCTTGCTGTGCTAAGCCGGCTGGTTTGGCGTCACTCGGAGGCGGACTTACATAGGTCTGCTGCCGGCATTCCTAGGGCATGGGCAGCCACGGGCATGGGTCGTTCACGGCCCACTGGTTAAAGTTGTGCAGGGATTCTTGCTTTAAAGTCTTCTTAGTTTAAGTTAGGTTTATTTATGAAGAGAATACGAGGCAACTGTATATCACTTGTTGCTAGGCAACATGCCTGCGCCTAGGCCGTGTGGCACAAAGAGGTTGCAGCCAACAAGACTTCGCCTTGTCCACCTCCTTGGCACCCTGGAGCGGCTACGCTTGGGACACAGCTGGCACACAGAATGTGGCGCATCCTAAGGGCAGAACCAGTACCTGCAATAATCAGTTAAAAAAGCTTCGTTTTTATGCCTGACCGTTTAAACCTACATACGTACATATGCATATTATCGTGTATTTTAATTAGTGACATATCCAATATTGTTAAATTGAACTGGTTTTAGTTGACGAAACTTGCACTGTTTTTTTTTATTTATCCTGTGTGGTGTCGGTATAAAGAATAACACTTCTTCATTTCTTCCGTGGATGTCGTAAGAGAGGACTAAGGAAATAGGTTTAGGTAGATATGCTTGTCCCGTGTGGTGTTGGACCTAGAATAGCACCTCTCCATTTCTTCCGTGGATGTCGTAAGATGCGACTAAGGAAATGGGTTTAGGTATTCTCTAGGCGGCAGGCTAGCAACCAGTCACTATTATACTATTATCAAACCGCGATTAGAAAGGGATTGAGCTCATATGTCATTTTTGAACTAAATGCCTGATATGACATTGTCAGGGGTAGAGTATGCAGATAAAGTAAATTGTTATTTTGGTACAATGAATTTCTAAAGCATGGAAAAAATATCAAATTATGTAGCGTTTTCTTATTGATTTCCGTTAGCATTAAGAGATAATATTTCAGATCAAATAGAATTACTTTCTTAAACCTGTAACGTTTTTAAAGTATTTTAAATATTTTTTTATTTATGTATTTTTCAACAGCTACGGCAATTTGATAAAGCGAAATAATGTGGTTAGTGACAGATTTGTCAGATATGATATTACAAATTTTTATTAAAAAAATGACAGTATTTACCGATAGTAGAGTTTAAATATGCAAATCAGCTGTTAATTCTATTATCTATAAGGTTCTGCACTTATGAAGATATCAAATATTGGTTTATAATTATATTTAATTATTTATTAAGTAAAATTGTGCTAACGGTACTCTCGAATCCCTTTCTAATCGCGGTTCGATAATATTATACTACCTACATCTGTTTTCAAACTCCAAATGATGCTGGAAATGGCTGCGAAGCGTGAAATTGTTTAAGTTGTTTAAGTTACGTTTCGTGTGCTCTTCCTACCCCACTTGGGAACATAGGCGTGATTGTATGTATGTATTTTTAGTTTATTTTGTCCTTAGTCGCCTCTTACGACTTCCACGGTAGAAATGAAGAGATATTATTCCTAACCCGACACTAGACGACAACTTAGCTATTCCTTGCGACTCTGACTGCATAGATTTTTATATTTTAACAACTGCCAAATTGAACTTGCCGAGGATTAATAATAATAAAATAATAACAAGATATTTATTTACAATACCTACCGTTTTACCCGCCATTTTTCTCACAGAGTAGCGATAGCGGAATAGAATGTAAATGTGGAAAACAAAATTGAAAATCAGAAAGAGCACATCTACGTTCATAAAATCAACAATTTAGTTGAATAACTTCCCCAAATCGCTCCAGACAAATTCCTTTTAAATTACGATTATGACGTAACAATTAGATCAAAACGTAGAACTACCGCCAAAACATGTACCAACATTAAGAAACAACATTTAAATCCTGGCGCACAATAACTGAAGCTACCACTGCGATTAATGCAATTTTTTTCTGAATGACCTATTTTTTTATTTCTGCTTTAAAAATCTGTTATTAGGTTAAGCACTATTTTACGTGGTAAATTTATTTGAACATTTATTATTTCTAAAACATAGCTCAGCTGAATAGAAATAGCCCTTTAGCTATCTGGTTTCTTCTAAAAATATTGACTTTGGCTATGGCTTAGTGTTGCAAGAACTATAGCTTTTCGAGGTTTATTGCCAACTTTTTGGACCAAACGAATCCACTGTTTTAATGTTTCGCTTTTCTGCTTCATATGTTTTGAAACTTTAAAAACTAAAAGGGAAGCAACCGCAGGGTTTTCGAAGAAACAGTCATTTGCTTTAGCTGGACACCGACTTTCTTCCCCTAACCCTCATCGGAAATGGAAAATGCGCGTCACAGAGAGCAATGACTCTAGTCTTTTTCTTGTTATCAATTTGGCAACATTGCTTTGACGTTTGTTTAATGTGACAGAATCACTTTGATGTCCTGAATTTTTTTGTGCAATTATCACAACCAAACCAACAGGCTATGTTATGTGTATTGTTTATTTATCGATCAATCCATTTTTTGATTAGCTCCTTTTATTATCAATAAGTATTAATCTCACCCACATCCCTCTCATTATCATGTGCGCCTGTGTGTTGTGAAAAGACACGTTCGGTAGTGTTTGTGGCGTTAGTCGATAATGTGACTTTAATAATTTATCAATGCGTGGAGTAATATTACATTTTATTATTTATTAGTGACTCAGAGCTTTGTGCTCTTATTGAAATACACTTTGAGAGAAGTGATCGATTCCTCTTGTAAGTATGATTATTAACATTGGTTCTAACAAAATTTGTTTTGTTGTTTCTTAAAAATATCGAATTCATTATTATTCTGTGTTTATTTTTTGAAAAGCAATGGAGAACCCAGAGGCTAGTGGAAGTAACAGGACGGCACTATCTACCTCATCATGGTGCCACCCAGCAAACAAAGTACACCGGTTTTTGGCATTGATGTTGATGTGTTTTCTTTGTTTTGGTAAGATGCAGAAGTATCCCTCGCGTTATTTATGCTTTATTTATATATAAAATTTTATTAGGTTGCATGTAGGAATTCAAACATACTGTTGATACCCATTGAATTTTTTTCAGTGCCTAAAAGTTTTTTTTTACAGGTTCCTATTTTTGCTATGACACACCAGGAGCCTTAGCAGACAACTTCAAAGATGACATGCATTTGAATACATCTCAGTTTACACTTGTTTATTCCATTTACTCCTGGCCAAATGTGATATTATGTTTCATCGGTG
This sequence comes from Adoxophyes honmai, assembly GCA_005406045.1. Lineage (NCBI taxonomy): Eukaryota > Metazoa > Arthropoda > Insecta > Lepidoptera > Tortricidae > Adoxophyes > Adoxophyes honmai. The sequence continues at coordinate 87,658 of BHDV01072441.1, read as the reverse complement.
GATATTTAGTAGATAGGTATGTATATATACTTGTGATTTATTCTATCAAGGTTCATCAAGGTGTCTTGTGTGTATATCTCTATATGATGTAGTCATAATGTAGCTAAGCCATGTGGTGTTGGGTTTTGAATAATACCTCTCCATATCTTCTGTGGATGTTGTATGAGGCTACTAAGGAAATATGCTAAGCTTTATTTTAGGTAGTAGGCTAGCAACCTGTCACTCTAGTGCACATCTTAATTTAAAACCTAAAAAAATTGTGAAAAGTGACTATGAAATGTGAAATTGTCTATTAGCATTGGTGTGCTCTGCCTACCCCCTATTTGGGAAGACTACAGGCCAGGGGTATGTATGTACTGAAATTGCCCTTTGCCCTTCACACCAAATAAAAGCTTAATAATAATAACAGCTGCCATACAATACATATTGTTGCTATAATGAGTCATGTCACCATTAGGTATAACATTATGTTATATATGATCATGTTTACATTATGTGCAGTTTTCTGACCTGATTCTGCTATCTATGAACTGGGACTGTATCTGTTTCCAAGTGATGAAGTTAGTTTAAATAATTTATAAATCCATTAAATATCTAATTAGATTGTTAACCCTTACATAATGTTTTTTTTGTACTTTTGGCAGAAAAAGTATTTTATTTAGTTAACTAGATCTATACTGGTTGTCGCAAAATCTGCCCATTTCCTCAATATAAAAAAAAGGAGAGTGGGTAGATTTTTGTAACGATCAGTGTAATTTTTATTATCTGTCAGCTATTTAATGTTTTGCAGATATGATACAATTTGAATTTAAAAAGGTATTAAATCGAAAACTACTTTCCTCTCAGATCTTGATTGATTTTTATTACATACATATACTCACGCCTGTATTCCCAAGAGGGGTAGGCAGACCACGTGAATTCGAAAATCCAGTGCCACGTTTAGCAATTTCAGGGTAACCAGATGGTCAAACGTGACATTGCAGTGGCAGGTTGCTAGCCCATCGCCCACAATACACTAACCCTTTCCCAGAGTCGACTCTTACGACACCCACGGGAAGAAAGGGGGAGGTGCTATTCTAACCCGGCACCACACGGGTGATTTTTATTTTATGAGAGAATTACCCTTTATGAGCCTTGAAAGAAATTTATGAGTTTAAGAACTAGCAAAAAGCTATTTCTTTTTATTTTAAAAATTATTAGATTATCTTTTTTAGTTTAAGTTTAAAACATTCTTTATTTTTTTTAAATTCATTACTAAAATCTAATATAACATTTCAGGTACTTTGGGGTGAGGTTGGGGACTGTTATTTACATGACCATTGTCTTCATTGGGGCAATGATATTTGCACTCGGTGCATATGTGAATGCATTCTGGTTGATGATACTCGGTAGATTTATATTTGGGTAAGTAGTTCTTTTGTACATTTTTCAATCTTTTATTTTACTTTAACAGTAACAGATGAATATTTTTCTATTATAAATTAATTAATTAATCAGACACTTTGTCAAATGAAGACTTCTAAATAAAATGTAAATTAAAGACTTTTAGGTAAACAGGCTTGGAAACAGCAGTTGAAATAATCATAATGATAAAGGCTGTAATAAAATTCGCAGCAATGGCCTAAAATCAAGCTAACCGGATTCCTATTTGTCACACTTTTGATTGAAACATTTTATGTTGAAAATTGTTCGAATAACTCACGTTAATAAAATCGAGTTTAGCTCGACATGTTTCGGACTAATTCGTAGCCCTTCATCTAGGAGCCGCGGCAGCTGCCTAACGTGAGTTATCCGAACAATTTTCAACATGAGTGAGTCTCACGGTAGTTTAATGATGAATGAAACATTTTAATTTAAAATTCATTGTCTTCTTATGGTATTTTTCAGGATTGGTGGAGAATCACTGCAGGTTGCTGTAAACAACTATGTGGTGTTATGGTTTAAAGGCAAGGAGTTGAACATGGTGTTTGGACTGCAGCTCTCATTCTCCAGGTTCGGCAGCACTGTCAACTTCTGGGTTATGGAGCCCATATACAAATGGGTTGCCACTTATTTTGTCGGATATGAACGTCTTGGAGTCACCTTGTTCATTGGTAAGCAAGCATACTTAACCTCCCAAATGTGAGAAGTGAAAAACATAGGGTATTCTAATTTCTTGTTTACTACGAATTATGCTGATTAAAATATAAATACAGAAAGATATTCATAAATATAGTATGGACCCTTATCAAAAGCAGATAAGGGGTTAAAAACGTGTTGGTCTCTCATATAATGGTCCCATCTAGTGAAATAAGATCGATTTTACGATTTTCCCAGTAAAATCTTGATAACTGCCTTCCTTTGCCATGGATTACCACTGCTTTAATATCTATATGCCAACCAATTTACACACAACCTATATTCTTCAATCTAGTCGAGTACAAAGTGGGAGCGCTGCCTTTTGGGTAGGATTACTGTTTAGTCTACGAGGGGCGTTCAATAAGTTTTGAGAATGATAAGGACGCAAATAACTTTTAACATATTTTACTTTATTTTTCAATGTAGTCACCTTTCAAGAGTATATGCTTATTATAATATCTTTATTCTAAGCTTAAATTTTCCTTTAAAAAAAAATCTTCTTGACCCCTTAAAAAAACCTCTACCGCGGCGATCACGGTGTCATCGTTTTCAAATTTCTGACCTCTGAGGTGCTTTTTTAACCGCGGAAATAAATAAAAATCACTAGGAGCGAGGTCTGGTGAATATGGCGGATGCTCCATCAATCCAAAGCCAGCATCTTTGATGGCAGCCATCGCAACTCTTGGCTCACGTGCGGGGGCGTTTGCTTGGTGAAACTAAACACCTTTGGAAAGTTTCCCCTGGGCGTTCCTCGCGTATAACATAACGCAGTTTTTTTATTTGTTCCTCATATAAATTCCCCGTGATTTTAGCTCTATGATTGAGATATTCAATCATAACAATCCCTCGGATATCCCAGAAAATGGAGCCCATAACCGCATGGAGGATGGTATTGCCTTAAATTTCTTCGGAGTCGGAGATGAAGGCCTCTTCTAAGTCATAGATTGTTGTTTGGTTTCTGGGTCGTAATGATGAAGTCACGTTTCGTCCATTATTACAAAACAAGACAAAAATCGGTCGGAATCTTGCTCTAACAATTCCAAACAGCTATGTGAAACCTGCAGTCTGGTTTGTTTCTGAGCGTCCGTAAGCATTATGGGTACCCAGCGTGCTGATACCTTTTTCATGCCCATATGGTCATGTATTATATTGTGAATACTCCCGACACAAATCTTTACTTCTTCAGCTGTAAACTAATCAGAAACATGACGATCCCCTAAAATTATTTTCTATTTTTTTTTAACATTTGTTCGGTCATCGCAGTGTTCGGCCGCCCTGAGCGTGGGTCGTCATTAGTGTTCGATTTTCCTCTTTTAAACTCTGCGCACCGCCGTGAAACCGTAGAGTAAGAAGGAACGCAAACCTCTAATAATTTTTGTAAATCTAAATGAACTTGCTCAGTAGTAATTTTTTTCAAGCAGAGGTATTCAATCACCGCATGATCTTAAATTTCCTCCATTTTTTCCGTCTGGTCCCGACACGACGAAATCAATGTGTTCTATTTTTAAAAAAACAAACGACTGTCAAGTTATTTTTATTTTATTTTTCATAGCAATTACACGGGCTTTGCTTGCCAGTACTTTTTTATTTCTTTGCTAATGAATTTACATGTCATTCTCATTATTTATTGAACACCCCTCGTATACACATTAATCAGCTATACATACACAGGCCGAAAATAGGTGGACGGGGTCCATATCTGTAATATGTATGTTAAAGTGTCTTTTAAATGTCACTGTTTACAGTATTTTGGATACTGTGTAAATAATTAATTAATACTTTACCATAAAAATCTGGACTGCATTTTTAGTCTCCTAACACTAATTATATTGCCGTTCAATTCCATTATCCATTCCTTCCGTGGATGTCATAAAACCCGAATAAAGAAATAAGTTTAGGTATAATTTAGGCGATAGGTTTGACAACCCGTTCCTATTATCCATCGCCTCTTCCATGTTTTGATTTCATTTGATTTGATGTGTTAAACCTAAATCTAAAATTAAGCTGGAAGTGGCTGACTAGGATGTAGTAGTCGTGATTTTATCTGTGTCATGTTTCGTGTGCTCTGCCTATCATTGAAATCACAGGCGTGTTTGTATATACTAATTGCAGACCCCTGATCAATAAGGTGAATAGACACATAGACAGCCTTTGCCATGCTCTGAAATGTTGCATACTTACTGATGTGGTCCTTGTTTTAAAGAGGCGCGTTTGCTTGAATGGCGAGTAATCTTGATTTCATTTTACTTTCAGCTGCCCTCACATGCCTCATCTCTCTCATATGCGGACTTGTACTCGGATGGATGGATTACAGGGCAGAAAAGATTCTGGGCAGGCTGGAGGAATCGGAGAACAGTGAACCGTTTCATCTAAAGGACATCCTACACTTCAAATCAGTATTTTGGCTTGTTTCTGTGATATGTGTGGCCTATTATTTGGCTATATTCCCGTTCATTGCTTTAGGAAAGTGAGTATTTACTTATTATGGCAACTTAATGTGATTAGATGAGAATTGCCTTGAATTACAGGATAGGTATTGTTTAAATGTTTAAATTAATATAAAATTTTCCTTATGGCAACTTGTGCACAAAGACATGTTACTTTAGAAACATCAAAAAATGGTATAATCAAATGATATTTAAAAGCAGATATTGGTAAAATTAAAATATCTTAATTATTTTCAGATTATTTTTTGAAAGAAAGTTTGATTTTATCCCACAAGATGCCAACACAGTCAATTCTATGGTGTACTTGCTGTCAGCAGCACTGAGTCCATTTTTTGGTGTTCTCATTGATAAAACGGGCAGGAATGTGATGTGGGTCATCATCAGTAATGTCACTACTATTGGTGCTCACTGTTTGCTGGCATTTACTTTCTTCAACCCATACACTGGAGTGGTAAGATTAATAATGTTATGTTTTGTTTAAAAATGTGTTATCAATTTATCAGATTAGGTTTAGCACCTCAAATTAGCTGGTTTATCTTTCGTTGCAGTTGCATGTAGTGTTTAGAGTTTAATCGACAAACAAACCACGTAACTGACTCCTCGTCAGCGCGGTTGAGGGCCGCGGGGGCATGACGTTATTAATTTTATGTCCGAAGATACTTTGACTCCTCTTGAGAACTAAGGGTCAATTCACACCGAGACGAGAAGCGGCGCGACGATGCATGTGGTTTCGCGCTGCGCAGCGCGGCACCGCGCTACGTCTTGAGGCGTAGCGCGACGGACCTGAATTCTCACTGAAATGTGAACCTTATCGCGTAGCGAATAAAGTATATTTTGAGTTGGCAGCGCTACGTGCGCAGCACCGCTCCCGCACACCGCGCGGGTGGCGGCGTAGCGCGGCGCAGCCACATGCATCGTCGCGCCGCGTCTCGTCTCGGTGTGAGCTGACCCTAAATCTCATGTGTCCCTTTCGTAAAGAGTCCTGTACCTATTAGCATTCGCGATCGCTAGCCACGTCATAACCGGATGAGCTACTCTCTCTATCCCCTTTTTCGTAAGTCCCTGCGCCCCTATACCGCACGGGCGAAGACTCGAGCGAGTTACGCGGTCTGTCTATAGTCTGTTTTAAAAACTGTGCCTGCTTAGGAAACAAGATATATGAAAAATAATTTGAATTAGTCATTTGTTATTGTCATGATTTTATTTAGAAATCGTTTTTGTTACAATTATTTCAGGTGTTGCTAGGGATTTCATATTCACTCCTGGCTGCTGGTCTGTGGCCCTTGGTGGCGTTGATCGTACCTGAGAATCAACTGGGTACAGCATATGGCATGTAAGCACCACTTATGTTTAGTAATATACTTGCAGTTTAAACATAAATTAAAATATTCCATTGCGCTATACAATTATACAAACTTGTACTTTCTTTTAGTTGCCAGGCTGTCCAGAACTTGGGATTGGCTACGGTAATCCTGTTGGCAGGAGTAATTGTAGACAAATATGGATATTTGATGCTGGAAATGTTCTTTTTAGGCTGCTTGTTTGGTAAGATTACTTTAAAAAATATCACTTTGGTATGAGCTGTTTAAAGTTCACATTAAAATATTTTTTGTTTTTTTTTTTTCAGTGTCATTGATAGCAGCTGTACTTATTTATATCATAGATTCAGCTAACAATGGCATACTTAACCTCTCTCCAAGTGTTAGAGAATCCATTAAACCGTAAGTACTGTGAACATTGTTAAACTACTTATGCTAAATAATTACTGGAGATACTAATTAGTTTGTTTGATTGTAGGACTAGAGTAATTGACGAAACTGCAAATTTGTTGGACACTGAAGAATTCACGGACCAGGAGGAAACAGATTCCAGGCCCCAAGACTGGGAAGGAGAAGCCACATCTTCTCAAGACATTGCGCAAGTTCAGTCCGACAGAATACGCAGTAGATACCTCGCACAAATATTGCCAAATTCTAACATTCCTGACAGACAATAGTTTATATGACAATTGACATTATCTTTTGTAAATAAATGTATTTTTATAGATATTTGTAATCTCACAATCATGAGTTAATCCTAACTAATGCTTAATTAAATGCAAAATATAATAAGTAAATTTAATTATACATATATGTACTATAATAAACACTTAGACAATTTAATAGTTTGTTTAATTTATAACTTAACATTTTGCTGTAAGTACATAAATAGTTTACAACTTAGTTATCACACTGCAGAGGCACTTAAATGTATATATATTTTACTTAGTTCAATGTTTACTTTAGTTTTTAGTTATTAAACATATTAGCATAAATGTTTTACAAATTTCAGTAGCTATCATATTTTGTAAGTAGGTACATTCCATCTACTTCTCATGAACTCCTGAACTATTCTATTTTTTCTTCAATATGCCATTGCACACCATTGCCTGGTAATGGGCTATGGATAAAAGGTAAAATCCAGGTCAAGTACCATCTGGTTCCAAAAACTTCCACCAAGTTGGTTTTCCATCCTTTGTTGTATTCCTTTGATTTCTGTTTTCTTTCTGGTGTAGTTTGACCTTTAAAAACATTGTTGAGATGATAGTAAACCAAGAATCCTGAAAATATGCCTACTAGTATGTTAATTACAAACATAAGGATATACAGACTTTCATTGCCAAAATCCACTACAAAGCTTGCTAAAGGAAATATAAACTTAAGAATAGCCAGTCCATGGTTCCAAGAAATAAATTTAGCTATGAACAAAATATTGTAACAAAATGCATACACCATAGAAATGAAAATGTCTAGTGTAAAGAGTAAAAAATACCTATAATTAAAATATCCAACACATGATGTAAGGTAAGTGCAATGATGGTCCCTTTTTAAAATGCAAATATTACAAATATCACAGTGCCAAGCTCGCGGGGGCCTGAAACATTCGCACACTGAACAAAAAGTCCAATCAGCATTATTTACATAATTTAAGTGTCTTCCTTTAATACTGCTATCAGTTAACATACCATATACCATGTTTCCCATAATATTAAGTAACAAAAAGAATGCCACACACATGTGAATTACTTGAGTAGTCTTATTCTCTACAACAGCTGGTAAAACAATACATATTTCAAAATACAAGAACCCCGGGATAAGTACAAACATTAATAATATATAAAACAAGTGCTCTAAAACTCGTTTTAGTGTCCTGTTGGTAACAGAATTTAATTTTAGCAACATTGTTCTTATATCAAATCGGTGCTTAATGCGACTAATAAAGTAATTGATCAATATCTAAAGCATCCAAAATTCATGCCAATGAAATGAAAATAGTGTTCATATGCACACTAATAAAACTTAATATACTAAGCTTAACAAATCATAAGGGTTTCAATATTCTAGCTACTTATTCGTTTTTAACCATGCCACACCTCATTTTATTCAAGGACTACCTGTAAATAAAAACAAAACCGGGGAATTTAAAATAAACACAGGTAATGAACAGCAACAAAAGAGTTTATCGATAAAAATTTACCTTGAGATCAATCGCTTGTGAGAACGCCGAACTATGTGTACTTATTGTCGGCTTGGTTACAGTGACGACTAAGTTCAGCTGTTCTACTAAATATAGAAATCGACTTCGTCATTTAATAACTCCATATCTTTTTGAAACAAACTTTGTATCTATTATTAATATCTCAAACCTTTTATTTATCGGTTCAACTCAATATCAATACGTTGAAAGACTAAAAAAATAATGAATATTCCTCATTTGTTGTGATTGTGACGGTCTGCCAGAGACTGACACTGACAGTGACAGACGATGTCAGTCAATGGATTTTCTTAATTCGGGATAGACAAAAGAATTTTTGTCTATACAGCTACGTAAGTATGATGAATATCAATCAATGTTCCATTGAAAAAGCGAATACATAGTTAACTAAAGATGTTATTTTGTTTAAATTCACAAGACAGATATCTCAAAGCTGCAGATACCTACAAAGTCTGTCCCGAAAATTTCTGATTACTATGGGTCAGTTCACACCGCGACGAGACGCGACACGGCGCTGGATGACGATGCATGTGGTCTCGCGCTGCGCAGCGCGGCACCGCGCTACGTCGCGAGGCGTAGCGCGACGTCCTGAATTCTCACAGTGAAATTTGAACCTTATCGCGTAGCAAATAAAGTATATTTTGAGTTGGCAGCGCTACGTGCGCGTCACCGCTCCCGCACACCGCGCGGGTGGCGGCGTAGCGCTGCACCGCGCTACGCCTCGAGAGACGCCGCGCTGCACACCTCGAGGCGCAGCGCGAAACCACATGCATCGTCGTGCAGCGCCGCGTCGCGGTGTGAACTGACCCTAACAGTGAAATACCTAATCAGATTAGGATCGCAGTACTAAAAATAATATAAAAACAAACCAAGTATAAAATAATAATTTATTTAATTTACAACGATTTATATCATGCAATACAGATTCATGTATTCTGCTAGCTATAAAATACTGCAGACGGATAAAAAGTTTTCCAGCAGATATAACATAATTATTAATAAATAAGTGCCAATTGTAAACATTCAAAAAATCTGGTTTTCATCCTTGTTAACATGATTACTACCTACCTTATCTGTTAATTATACACTTGCTATTACAACATCCTCGACCACTCGTAATTCCGTCTGTCATGACCTCAAAATCTCTGATACAATTTACTCGTATTTAAATAGTAGTTGGCAGTAGGTTTACTTGTGGAATTTCTTGCTTGTGTCTTTGGCCATATCTACAAGGGTCTGGGCAGGTTTGAATGGTGCTCCATATAGTCCTTGGAATTCCTCCATCTTCTTCACCAGTTTATCTGCTCCGAATTGGTCAACCCACCTAGAAACGTAAATGATGATCATGATTTGAATATTCATTGCTTTTCTTAGTTTAATGGTTACCCAATTAAAAAAAAAACCTTTACCTGAATGGTCCACCAGTGAATGGCGGGAATCCAAGACCGAATACAGCGCCCACATCACCTTCCAGAGGGCTGTGGAGGATCTTCTCTTCCAGCGACAACACTGCCTCATTCACAAATCTGAAAACAGTGGAAGCTACTATACTAACAATTTCTTAGGCCATCTTATTTTGTAGAGTCGTTTTTGTCCTACATTGCAACAATCACAGAGGAGGGACACGACGAGCAATAAGTGACAGAACGGCGTTTCCTATAGGATTTGAATTAAGACTGCTATTTATAATTTGTATCGTAGATTTTTTCAAAGGCAAAAACATGGGTATTAAAACAGTAATCCCAAGCTGCTGCGGTTACCTTGACACCATTCTCAACTGCTGATCTTCGACGGTATTGGCTCCGCGGGGCTCCAAGGAGTAATTCTTGACCAGCGTGACAGCGTCCTGGTTGATTTCCTTGTTCTTGGACCCCTTCTCGTAGACGTAGAAGCCCTTGCCAGACTTGCGGCCCATGAATCCGGCCTTCACCAAGTCTTGCATGATGTTGATGTTGCCACCACTGATGCGGTCACCGAACGCCTGGAAATACACAAATTACGTCTTACAAATTAAGATAAATTGGCTACGAAACGTGAAATAGTCATGGTTTCGTTTTTGTAATGTTTCATGTGCTCTATTGCCCTATTCGAGAATACAGGCTTGATTTATGTAAGTGTGTACAAATTCAGCGGCCGCGTACGGAAGGTAAGCAAAAATGTAAACATTTTACTCTTTGATTGATCAAAAGATTTAGCAGCAAGTATTTTACTATTGCGTTCTGTACCTACTGCAACATTACAGCACATAACGCTTTATTGCGACTAAAACTTACAAATAACTCGCACAACACAAAACATTAACAATATGTTAGAAAGCGAACTTATTTCTAATAGGTTCGGTGTTATAGTAAATCTTCGAGCGGTTGCAAAACTCAAAACCTCTTTAATAATACGACTTGAAAAAAAACTGCCAGCGTCCATTGTTAGAAGTATGACTGCCGCTTCGGCTACCTTAGCGAGGTCAGCTGCGATGTGCGAGCCCACGTCGATGCCGACCTCGTCTGCGAGCGTGGCGGCGCCGACCGGGAAGCCGAACTGCGTTGTCATTTTGTCCAGCTCCTTGGGGTCCACTCCCTCTTGGAGTAGCCTGCAATTTAATCGATTAAAATGCGTTAAATCGATTTGTTATGAGATCCTATTTCTTGTGATTTTGATTTGGGGGTAAAAGAACAAGTTAGCTAGCTGTCTTTGGACTGAGCACTATCTTCAAACGCGCTCACTGTAAATAGACAAGTCGAAGTCGAAGTCATGTCCAGGCATGTATGATTTACCAAAGTTCGTTTCACTCAGTGTTGCCAACTTAGTGGATTTACCACTAAATCTAGTGGTTTTGGCACCCCAGTTAGTGGTGTAAAATTGCATTTAGTGGCTGGTGGTTTTTTTTAGTGGATTTTATCGGAGGGTTTTTATCTAACAATTACTAACATATTTTTTCATTCAGAGATTTTTTTGTGCTGGCACATAGACCATTAGGTACTTATTATTATGATAAAAATTCTGTAATCAATGAAAATATTTTAGCAGGAAATTTTGTGGTTTCCAGATTTTTTTCAGTTTAGTGGTTTTCTGGTGGTTTTGGAAAAAAATCTGGTGGGGAGCTCGTCTAACCGTTGGCAACACTGGTTTCACTTAAGCAAAGTGACAGTTGGGGATTGGTTTGTTACACAAAAGCGTTGTAGGCTGTGGACTAGAGATGCCACGAATATTCGGCCACTATTCGGTATTCGGCCTATTCGGCCACTTTTCTTGGTATTCGGTATTCGGCCGAATAATACGTACTATTCGGCCGAATACCGAATATCAAATTACATACAAAAAGACACCACATTTTATAAGATTTGTATTTATTCCCAAATCACAATAGTTACTTTTATAAGTGAAATTTATTAGTGGTCAGTTGAAACTTGAAAATATGGATAAAAACTTTTTTTTCAGCATTTGTTGGTAGCAAACGATTACGCTTTTCGTCGTAAATGATACCAGCGTGCCGTGACGTGATTTATTCGCAATTGAAACAAAAAGTCAAATGGCCGCACACCCCCAACCCGCGCAGACATGTTGCGACTTGTCGTATTTACGCGCTCGGAAAGCATGTACTTTGTGCCGAATATTCGGCGGCCGAATATTCGGCGCTTCGGCCGACAGCGTTGCCGAATATTCGGTATTCGGTATTCGGCCAAATCACTATTCGTGGCAACTCTACTGTGGACACTGGAGCGGAGCGAGGTAGTGAAGCGGTGAGCGAGATAAAATTCCACCAATAGAATTTGCTAAAATCTCTGCTCCTTTTCAGGGGATGCAAATTGCAATTCTATTTGTGGATTTTTATCTCACTCACAACTCTGCTGTCTCACTCCGTTCCAGTGGACACCTGAAACACTTTAGGGACGGTCTCATCGTCGGTTTCCCGCTTTCCTCCCCCCATGCCTATACCAAGCGCCTTAGACAAAGCCCTGCTGACCTGATAGCCTCGCTCAGCATGGTGGACAGGATCCTTGTGGTGTAGAACCCGGGCCCGTCGCCCACGGTGATGACGACCTTCCCCTGGCGCAGCCCCACGGCCACGGCGGCCGCCGACGTGTCCTTGCTGGTGCCAGGGTGCGTGATGATCTCGAGCAGCTGCATCTTGTCCACGGGGGAGAAGTAATGCATGCCTAAAACATGAGAAATTCAAATAAAATTGTAATACTTGAAATATTTGCATGACCTGAAGACCTTGAACTGTTTCTTTTTCACATGTCAAACAGCCGGCTTAACACGACAGGGCGCGAGTAGATATGCGTACGAGATAGACTATATTTGTTACTGTCTAACTAGACATGTCAGAAAGAGACAGGCAGCCGATATCGCGCGCGAAAAGACTCGCGCGTATTGCTGTGTTAAGGCTACAGAATCTGGTGGGATTTCGATTCTTATATCATCAGCATTTTTCAAGTCTACACAAAGTGTTTCCACTCAACGAGAGGACTGCCCTGCCTGTATCAGTGTTCCCTGAATCTTTATTTATTTTCATTTTAAGATGCATGGGCACTTCACGCACTCATGCTCCAACTTCGACCACATGTTCACGTTTATTAGGGTCCCACATTCGGGGGTGAATCGAAATCCAAAGAGCCTATTTTAATTATAAAAAATAACCAACTACCAACATACCAATGACTTTCTCAGGCCTGCTGCTGCCCGCCGCGATCTTCGTGATAGGAATGGCGCTGGTGTTGGTGGCGATAATGCAGTGTTTGGGCACAACAGCTTCGAGCTCCTTAATCACTTTATGCTTGATGTCAATGTTCTCGAACACAGCTTCAATGACACAGTCGACATTCTTAAACTTAGCATAATCTAAAGTTGGCAGTAGGTTAGCCATGTACATATCCTTCTGGATTCTGAAATAGATTAATTAAATTGTTTTATTGTAATATAATAAGGAAAAACAAGATTATTTCCAAGATAATTGCACTCTACAGATGCTAAGATATTATGTATGGTAGGTACCTAGAGTTAGTTAAATAGTTAAACATAGGTGATTCACTGAACTTGTATGAACTTACGCTGAGATCCTCTTCCTTTTAACGGCATTGCCCAGTCCAGTTTGGATCTGTCCCACTCCACGGTAAAGTCCAGCGTTGGTGGCATCTTTCATGACCACTTTATAACCCTTGTCAATGGAGACATGGACGATACCAGCACCCATCAATCCGGCGCCCAACACACCGATCTGTACACAAGAAACGTCTTAAGATGTAATTTTTTTGATCCACAGATATGCACCCGTTTCCTCAAGATAATTTCCCTGACTGAAAAACTGATGATGATGAAGCTTGAAAAGAGGTATTTTTTATTGTATCTGCAAACTCATGTCACATGAAACATAAAACATAAAACTACCGCGAAAATAACTCAAAGTGAAATAAAACGGATACACCGACGTCCTCACATCAAGATGGGTTCTACATGTTTCGGGACAACTCTTGACTTATAATCGGGCGCACCACAGCCGTAGTGGCGCGTTGCTCCCGATGTTGGGTAACAAATTGGTAGTGTTCGACCGAAGCTTCGGCTTCGGCTTCGGCTTCGGCCACCTTCGGCCAAAAAAACCACCTTCGGCCAAACCTTCGGCTTCGGCCAAAATTTGGCCGAAGCTTTGGCCGAAGCCGAAGGTTTGCAAGTTGTGATTTGAAATTGGACGAACGATGCCAGAGCGAGAGGGATAGTGCGCAGCGCTTAGCAGAACAGTGTTTCGCCGGCCCGATCGCATTACTTGCAGTTAATTACATAAATTAGGTACTGACAACACATTAACATAACAACATAGTCACATTTGATTAAGAAGCGAAAACTGCGCATAAATTACTGCCGTTTTTTTAATATTAGCAAATTCTCGTATTTCTTAGGGTCAACATGGGGTCAACACACCTTCGGCTTCGGCTTCGGCTTCGGCCGAAGGTTTTGATGAAAACCGATTAATCGGCTTCGGCTTCGGCTTCGGCCAAAATTGTACCTTCGGTCGGACACTACAAATTGGCCTAAAACATCGATTTAATCTCGATATAAAGACGTATTAGTTCATACTGCCAAAACGGTTCAGTCTTTGACGTGAAAGCAGAATGAAATAAATGTTAAAATTTTAATAATATGTGTTGTTACACTCACAGTTTTAATATCTACTTCGGACTTGCCAAATCTGTTTTTCTTGCATTCAGTTTGTCCTCTGAACAGTCCAATCAGCCCCTTGCTCTGTGGGGTCATAGCGAGCTCCCCAAAGCCTTGTGCTTCAGCCTCGTATCCCGCTGCACGACCTTTGTCCACACCAGTCCTCACTACTTCCAAAATCTAAAAGAACTCCATTACTTAATAAAAATTACAGAAACGAAAAAAAACTTATGTAATTCTCACTCATGATCACTATGCGAGACTTAATCATGTTCTGTTTTAATATGACTTTAATTACCTACACCTACAGGTTTCGGCAGTCTTACAACGACCGTGTTCTACTCGTGACTCGTAAAATCATGGTAACACAGAAAGTGATTAAGCGCGTAGTGATAAAGCGTGGTTGTAAAGTTACCTTCAGTGGAGCAGGATAGAGGCCGCGAGAAGCCTTCATAACTTGTTCTTTGGCCTTGTTGAAGATCATGTTTTTAACCATATCCCATTCCATGACCGTAGAAGTGATTTTGTTCACAAGGCCGGATTTGGTCCTATCAACCTTCAACTTACCCGACGCAATGTCTTTTGCGATTTGGATAGCTACAGTCTCTAGATATTTCATGGTGTTATCAGCTGGAAGACCCAAACCTATAAACAAATTAGGAAATTGTTACACATAGAATGTTGTAGAAATTTTTACAGTTGAAAGACAAAATATGCTATATTTACCAGGTCCAAGGGGAGAAACTAATAAATCAATGATCCCAAGTTTTTTGGCTTTATCAGCTTTCACTGTTTTGCCTGTAAGTGCTAGGTCCAAAGTCGTAGGAATGGAAGTTAGAGCTGGTAACCTAGAAAATCATATTTTTCACAAGTTAAAGTGTGTGCTTGAGTAAATTATTTATGAGAATAGAAAGCATCCAATGAGCTTGTAACCTTTGAGTGCCGCCACCTCCTGGCAGAAGACCGAGCATAACTTCAGGAAGACCAAATCCAGTCTTCTGGTCCTTGACAGCAATGCGGTATTTGCATGCTAAAATTGTCTCTAGGCCTCCTCCAAGACAACTTCCTTGAACAGCTGCAATAAATGGCTTGCGGGACGTCTCCATCCTTCGGAAAATCTCATGGCCTAAAAAATTTTAAAAATCTTTGACACAAATTCATGTAATATTAATATTTTTAAGATTTATTTTTAGAAACCAGTCCATGGTAACTTTTACATACTTATAAAGATGACAATTAACTTTGTCAATGGGTCAGTTGAAACAAATCATAAGAATGGGCTTACTAAATCATGCATTTAACGTGTTTCCCGTGTGGTGCCGGGTTAGAATAGCACCTCCCCCTTTCTTCCCGTGGGTGTCGTAAGAGTCGACTATGGGAAAGGGT
>BHDV01072441.1:20357-49462 GCA_005406045.1 Adoxophyes honmai | reverse complement strand
AAATAGCCCTAGTAACAGTTTTTCTCAAATATCTTCAATGTACAGACACGGACTTGTTACAGATTTATTATATGTATAGATTAAGCAGGGCGATGGCCGATAGGCTATGTCCTGGCTGTTAGCAGGTTTCCTGACGCACCTCCTATGTAATCTCTAGAAGACTATTTGGTACCTGCCATAATTGCCAATCAGAGTGACTCCTTCGGTGCTGCTCATCGAGATCACGTCGAAACAACAAACCATCTTTCGCGCTCGAAATAAATGCATGCCTGTCCACACGTCCCCCTTATCAGATTTAGTGCGGTTGCCTATAATCTTAAAATTCAGGCTGACGGCTCATGCGCGCAGCTAATCTTCCTGATGGAGCCCCGTATACTGGCTGTATACGCGGTATATAAAAGCTGCGAAGGTCCGCCGTAACGCAGTCTGAAGGCGGCAGCGCAGT
Organism: Adoxophyes honmai; assembly: GCA_005406045.1. Lineage (NCBI taxonomy): Eukaryota > Metazoa > Arthropoda > Insecta > Lepidoptera > Tortricidae > Adoxophyes > Adoxophyes honmai. Next base: position 49,017 of record BHDV01072441.1, on the reverse strand, counting down.
ACGTAACGTGCGACCGCAACGCTTACGGACGATCGCACGAAACCAATCAAATCAATTAACTACTAGTCACTTTAATTTCTGTTGTAATTGTACATTACCGGGTGAAGGTTGTGTTTTTGTTTCAAGTCTCGTTTTTGTGCCCCAAGTTTTTATTACGGTAAGTGGTAGTCTGGACTCTCGTTGCTTAAACTTATGTTAGTATGCCTAAAATCTGACTATTAAGAACCTAATTATTTATGCCTATTACTTATGTGCGATATGAGTAGGTTTTTAAAAAATCTGTGTGCAGACTACCTGAGTATTGACTTTAAAAACCAATGTAAAAGCTCTTTCTAATACAGATAAATAGGTACCTACATACTTCTGAAAACAAAACATAGGTACACCCAATATAATAGTTCCTTTTAATACTTTAAATTAAAGCTTGTGGGTAGATTATGCAAGGAACAATACCTACTTGACTAGTTTGCGTGTAAGTGATCATAGAATAAATAAATAACTGGTTCTACGGATGAGAATACAATCTTTATAGTTTTTACCACACAGAAAGTTAGAACTTAAAATTTTAGAAAATAAAAGGATCTTCTCTGAGTCTGAATGATGATCTCTTACTAGAATTATGTATCAACATAATATTTAATTTCAAATGTAATTGAACAAAGGTATAGGTATGGCATTAAACTTATAACAACTCAGCAATCCGACGATAATAAAAGAAATATAACTTTCCTATCCGTAAAAAGTAAGAGAAAATTCTGTTAAACAAGCAAAAGTCACGTTCGTAGAAGAATCCAACGATGAAAGAAAAAAACATTTTCGTGTGCTAAATAAAGACGATCTCGTTATCTGTATTTGCGGTTTGTTTAGGACTAGCACTTTAAATAGTAGCAAATATTTGTCTGTGAATTAAAATTTCAATGCGGGAGAGTTTCTCATTGGATTAGTCTGTGTATTGTCACCATATTTAGTCGTAACAGCATCTCTTTTAATGAATATTTCAATAAAACGAAAAGTTAAAAATCAATTGAGACGAGAAACTGATTTGACTGTTTTTTTTTTTATATTCTGCGATTTTTAAAGAATATACAACAATATACTATAGTTGTTAGAGTTAATTAGGTAGCTAATTACTCAAATACTATCGTATCTTTAAAATATCATTGTATCCTAATCGGATTCCATAGCTATAGGGAGAGTAAACTTTTTTCAATTAAGCAATTACAAACTAGATAAAGTAAAATTTAAATACTTAAAGTACGAGTATTAATTAGGATTAGACATCAACTGTGCTGAGTATGAAGTTGTTTGTTAATTTTTAGAAGATCTTCATAAGAAACAATTAAAGCAAAAAGTTAATTACATTACCAAATTGTACTTTTGCTTTGTTTACGGAAGAAGCTGTACCTTAGTATGACAGACAACAGTAGGTACAGATGTAGTGAGAAACTATTTTCCTTCGTAAATGTTCGGAAAAGTTCGTATTTATCGTTTTATTACTTAAAACAATTACAATTATTATTTAAAACTGGATATTTACCATATATTTTACAGAATGAATTCCCTTTAAAATGGGTACCGAAGCTATTTGAGAGAAAACGATAAATACGAACTTTTCCGAACATTTACGAAGGAAAGTAGTTTCTCACTACATCTGTACTTGGCTGCAAAATTTACTAAATACTTGTGAATGAACGGTGAAAACCAGGAGGTGCAACAATTTTTAACTCATAATATTGTACGAAGGTCGTTTTTTGTTACCTTTCAAAATGATATAAAACTGGCCCGTGACATGATCACCGTGCACACTGTCAACCGCCAACCTTGACCGAAACATTGAGAACACGTTAATGCAGTGGTTCCTAAAGATATCAGGCTACCGCACCTTAATTTTTTTTTTATTATCACATGGCTACTTAGTAAAATTTTACTATGCAAAAAGATGAAAGAGGAACAGATATGGTACCAGTGTGACGTGACGAATTCTTTACCCACTCGCATTTACCTAAAAAGCACAAATTAATATTTTCAAAATATACGATGTACATAAAAAAAAACTTTATTATGTTTTGTTGGTAAATCAGATTTCAGCTTAAACATCAAAACATGAGTTCACTTTTGTATTAAAAAAAATATTGAGCCCAATCTGATCTACTGTTTTTCGAAAATAAAGAAACACGGTATAGATTATTATATTTTCTTTTCGAAAAAAATATTATTATGTTTACTATGATTTTTTTCAGATTTTTTTGTGTGTTATATCTACTTAAAAATATCATTGACTGTCTTGGTAGACGTTTTTTGTGTATCCGGCTATCCACAATAGAATACTATGCTTCCGATATGTAGGTGTACAGTTTGGAAGCCTTTGCGTTAGTAAATACATGTATTTAATGTTACATCATACATCACTCTGGAAAGCTTCATGCAAGAAGAGCATTACTTAGAGTTACTGTATATTTGACGCAAAACCTAATAATATGCTAGAAGTGGCTGCAAAACTTGACATAGTCATGGTTCTGTCTATTTACATAGATACGTTTCAAGTATTTTGTGTACCCTATTTGAATATAGGCGCGATGTGCGCGAAATTTACAGTTAAACAGAGAAGTAGAAAATTGAATACCGATATTCTGAGCATAAATTATTTTGCATCTTTGTTAATTAGTTTCAAGCACATTGAATAAGTTTATATTTATCATATTTTTTGAATGAAACAAAAAAAAACTACAAGACATTATAATTTGAGTTTTTAATTTTTAAGAAGACTGAATGTTAATATAAAAAACGTCACAAGTACTTAACACGTCCCGTTAAATCTGCCCAGCTAAACTATTGACAACAACATGGGAAGTTTTTAATGACGATGAGATAAAATTGTGGACTTTAAATGTAAATAAGTGATAGTTGATTGTTATCTACTGCAACTGCACATACATTGTTGACTATACTAACTACGAAATATGGATATCTCTGTATTCATACATATTGGCAGTGACTCGTTGTTGCATAAACTCATTTTGCTGAATGAAAACGAGCGGTTGTTTATTATTGACCAATTTAGTCATTTTTAAGAAATTGATCAATTGTAAGTCACAATGCGGAAATAAACATCTTAATGTTGGAGGTGTTTTGATTTACATAAACATGACATAGTGAGAAAAACCCGAATGTTACCTGATAATACAGATAAATTATTCACTACCTTAGGCAACGTGGCTGTAGATAAGACACCATGACGTGTAAACAAAAGGGAAATTCAAAATGCAATTAATTCGAGTAGGTAACTAATAATGGTAGCCAATCAGATAAGATAGTGGGCATGTATAAGGCAATTAATCAGATATAGGTAGGTACTTATTCGAAACAGCACATGACAGTAAATAATCATATTCCAATAGAAGCATGACGATTACAATATGATTGTGGCGCTCTCGTTGTAAAGAGTGGTTCGGAAAAAATGTAGCTATTCAAACTTTTAATAAAAAAAAGAAACATAGTAAAACAAACGACTATCCTTTGGTAGATGTCAAATAGGTAATCCAAGAATACATTTTAGCTGCAAACGTGTGATTACATTTTATATTTACAATATTGTTTTCATCTGAAATTAGTCGTCGTAAACTAATACTGAACAGTCACTTAGAAAATCCCAGTAGGTGTCAGGTTAGAGTAGCAAAAAATTTAAATCTGCCTCGATCTTTTGTCGGAAAGGTTTTAAGATGTTACAAGGGGAGGTTGAACATTGAGAGGAAACCAGGTTCTGGTCGAAAAAGAGGGTTTCAGATTAAAAATCTTGCTAAGAAAATCAAAGCTGCTTTTAAGACTAACCCTAACATTTCCGAACAAAAACTAGCCAAAAAGTTAAGTACGACTAAGTCTATGGTTCGTCGAGTGAAACTAAATAGTGCGTTGAAAACATTTAAAGTCCAAAAAGTTCCAGACAGGACGCCTGAAAAGGAAAAAGTGGCTAAATCAAGGGCAAGAAAGTTATACACTAATTTCTTCACAAAGTACGATTGCTGCCTGATGGATGACGATACGTATGTGGTTGCCGACTTCAAACAAATTCCGGGCCAAGAATTTTATGTTGCTAGTCAAAAGGATAATGTCAACCCTAAACATAAATGTAAAATGGCCAGCAAAAACCCCCAAAAGTACATAATTTGGCAAGCCATATGCACTTGCGGCCTAAAAAGTGATGAATTTATTACTATGGGCACGGTTAATGGTGATATTTACGTAAAATAATGTCTGGCTAAGCGGTTATTACCACTTATACGTAAAAACAATTCATTTGTGTTCTTTTGGCCTGATCTAGCTTCTTACCATTATGGAAAAAAAGCTAAAGACTTTTATTTTGCGAATAATGTCCATGTTATCCCAAAAGAGGCGAACCCACCTAATTGCCCTGAACTTCGCCCAATCGACCGTTACTGGGCTCATATGAAAAAAAAAGTCAAATACACAAACTCTGTAGCTAGAAATATTCAAGATTTTAAGAAAAAGTGGAGAAACCAAGTCAAAAACATCGACAAGGACCATGTTCAAACGTTGATGAAAGGAACAAAAGCTAAAGTACGCAAATTTTGGCATGGTTAAAACAAAATTTATAGCAATGTACATAATTATCATGTTAAATTCAACCATTTTTCATATAAAATAAATATTTACAAAATTACCTTCAGTTGTATTAAAACACTACTTAAATGACCTGCTACTTTTTAACCGGACCACTTCTTATGTGTGTGCGAATGATCCGTATCTTTCACTCATGTGTTGTTCAATTAGCACATAGTTACAAAGTTTTGTTAACATTTTATTTCTTTATTTTTTTGACAGTTCGATAGTTCTGACGAATGTTTTATTATATCATTATTTATAACATGCTGGAATTATCGACCAAAACTGCTACCTAACTCCCACAATATCGGAGTAATGCACCCTGCACCAGGGATTTTCCCATTTCAACGTCACAAATTATTAAAAGTTTTACGTTTGAGGATAAAACCACTCGAATGACGCACTCGGTACATCGACCGGTAAAATAAGAGTAAGTCGCTGTCATTAGCTAATGGAAACGGGGGAATACCCGTCTCGATTAGGGTTGCCAACTTTTTTTGGACGCAATATAGTAGTTTTGACTTCAGAACCCATAAAAATATAGTAGTTCGGGAATTATTAATAAAAAATATAGTAGGTTTCAAATAATATTTAATTATTTTTTAAACATATATTTTTTACTGCTTTGAGCTTTCATTAACAAATTTTTGTTTTTCAAGAAATTGTCAAAGCTTGTAAGACAGTCAAGATTCAAATTAATACTGATCAATAGTTCTGCTTTTATTAAGTCTATTCCTGCTTTGTTGCGTTCTTCACGCCACTTTATATTCATCACTGAAAATATCCTTTCAGTGAACGCAGACGTTGCAGGAATGGACAAAATAAAAGAGACAACTTTCAAAATATTTGTGAGCTCTGTACAACCTAAAAGAAAGACATGTTGCCATTTCTCGACTGTAGTCTTAATGGTTAAAATTATCCTCACTAAGTGTTTTGTCAACTATGGCATTTAAATGTATCGTTTCGGAGTAAAGTTGATCAAAATTTATGTTCAGCTTTTCGCTTAAAACTAATTTTAAAATTAGAGCTTCAAATTGTGTGATAAAAAAATAGAAACCAAGTTTAGCGACTTTGATGATAAAAATATAGTAGTTTTGCCTACTATATTTTATTTATAAAAATATAGCAGTTGGACCCCTAATATAGTAGGATACTATATTATATAGTAGGGTTGGCAACCCTAGTCTCGATATTCGAAGGGTCACACTAACCAATTTCCTGCAATTAAGGTTATTCGTCAAGCAGACTAATATCAGCTAAGTAATATATGTAATACGAGACGAAAAACGCCTCTAGTTTTGATAAATTGCTCTTAGATAATTAAGGAATTGTACACTAGACGGTGGCTCGTGTACTATTAATAAATGAGATAGGCAGAGCTCACGAAATGTTACACAGACAAAATCTTGACTATTTCACTCTTCTTTGGCACTTCTAGTAGAATTTTTGATATAATAAGGTACATTTATAGGTAATTGTGAATATAGGGATGCAATAAAAATCACCGCAAATTTAGTATACATCGACCATTATAATGTAATAGAACCATATCATAAATACATACAAGGTAAGCAAAGTTCGCAAGTTATGCGTGTGCATTACTGATATGTAAGTATACTACGTAAAATCGCTGAATACAAAATGGAATTTAAAATTAATTATTTGACCTTAGAACAACAAATTACAATCACGTAAAAGGCACTTAATTAAAACATTTTATTTTCGTGCAAGATCGCGTGCATCCCTTGCCTTGGTATTGCCTCACTAAATCCTCAATAACAATCGTTGCTGGGAATCTGTAACGTTTGAACAAAGATAAAAATTGAATTGGATTCAATATTACTCTATGGCATTAGTGGTATTTATATCGATTTGACATTGAGAGTCGATTTAATTGTGTCGCCAGACTCGATTTCTGGTAGGTAACAATAATTCATAGAACGTGGTACAGAAGTGATTATAAAACGGATACAAATCACGATTAGGAGCGGGAACGGTTGCAGCGCGGCTCGGTCGCGACGACTTGAATTTAGTTAGAAGGAAGTTGTATTATGCCAATTCAAGCAAGTCCCCACAAAGTTAAGTTTAAAACTGAACACAATTAAGGCAGAAAAATTGCTTAAGTGTCTGTAACTCTACACTTGCTTAAATAAGTATGAGTCTTTGAGCAATGCAATCATCAATTAAGCATAAGCAATTATACCTAATACCTAATTCAAGGATGTTTTTGTGTAGATAGGTCTTTTTAGTAACGAAACTTGGGAGTAGCGTAGTCCTGGGAAGGATTTATGAATGAACGGCGATTGCCTACATGATTCCGATTCGTTATCTCACTGATATACAAATTATATTGCCTTGTAACATATCCGAAGATAAGGATCGATTCAGTCAAGGTTTGTGATTGCAAGCAGGAGCAGGAACACCTATCTACAAATCGAGATATCGATACAATTAGAAAGGTGACGAACGGTTAGCGACTTATAGTCGATGTAACCAAACGAGGATAAAATTTAATGTTGTAATAATTTTCTTTTTCCCGCATTTTTCATTTGAACAATAGATTAGTTCGCGAGTAAAGAAGGATTTATTCCAAGACTAGATTTTATTTTTGTTTGTTTGAATGCAGCCTTAGTAACTTTACGTAACTTATATCTACGTCTTATATGTATGTAGGTATAAAATATTTATACATAATGAAGAATCGTTAATGTGTATAAAGCCTACCACTGCGAACCAGCGTTCGCGAGGTCTACGTCTAACCTCGCACCACTTGCTCGCCGCCCGGCGTTGCGTAAGCCCAGCCGCCGCGCCGTTCTCTCGACATTGAACAAGGACCACTAATTCGTATAAACTTTCTGACCTAGGCACTTTAAGGTACACAAAAATTAACGTCAAGTCTGATAGAAGAAAGCAAGAAAATTGGATAAGTAATTCGTAATAGTAGCCAGGTAATTTTATAAAATATTAAAATGTGTGAGACGAGATTTAAAGAAAAAACTAATGTTTTTAGATAACAGACGATTAATCTTAATAATAAGTGATTTATGTTTTTATTATGTTTACCTGTTCTTTTTCATTAAAATACTTAAAACTGACGAATAAAATGTTGCTTAAATACACCACCAAAAAAACAAACAAAAGTAATATTTGATTTCCGTTAAATTATACACAACTACCTACCTACGGTACCCGGCCACAAAGATGGCACAATCGATCATTTCGGTTAATATAATATCGCTGATCCGCTCAACTTACGTGACGCCAAAGACCGATGTGCAAACTTTATATCGGGATATTGTAACAGTTTTTTTTGTGATTTTTATTCTAGGTAGCAACACTTAACATGACGCAACAGGACACAGCACTCAAATTTGGTTTGTTAGCATTTTATTGGAGTCTGTCGCTTAATGTACTGTAATTCGCCATTTCATTTCAATATATGTTTTTTTTGTACTTCGTGTTCTTTCCTTTTGTACAATAAAGTGTTTGCTTACTTACTTACTTTGTCATTACTTCGCAGCACTTCAATATTGTCATAGGTACTTAAAATATCTATGAATTAATAATTACTTAATTAAGACCATTCTACATTTCATCTACTAGTTTTCTGCATATGAATGCGTATCTTGTGTGTACATTACCTACTGTTTCTTTGAGTTGCATTGCATTGTAGTTGTTCCTATATACATGTGTCTAACGAAGTAATCATCGTCATTTTAACCTGCCCCATATGTGGCCCTACAGATGCTACGCAACCTGCGAATTAACTATGTATTTCATAAGTCCACCTCGTTGGTGGCTGTCCTACTCGGCACTTGCCGAAGTGCAGTCTCTAAGTAATGCAAGTAGAGTTGCCCGCGAGATAGACATTACCTGTCACTGTCTAACTAAAGACGTTAGAAAGTGACAAGTAGCCTATCCCGAGCGCGAAACGACTCACGCGTGTTGCTGTGCCTACTGTACTAAAGCTCTGGCCTGCCTATTATCACTACGAGTTAATACGCTTCCATGCCTGAGTGCTTTTGTGTCTAAGTATTAATAATAATAGTAAGACCAATAATTGAAAATTGTATCTACGACATAATGTAAAACCTCTCCTAGCGCATCTTCGGTGGGTCTCATACAAATTTCAATTATCCTCCACCACGCAAATAGAAAAGCATCTTTTAGGTTATAATCATTAATCTTCTCATCTATGAATATATCTAAGTATCTGATTGGTCTCTAGATAAATGTTCCCATTTTACTCGAGTGTTTTACAGCCGTACATATCCGTACATAGGAAAGTAAATGCAATATAAATTGTGCCAATTTGCACGTTCTCAGTGAAGGCGCGTAAATTCGCTATCTTGCTTCTTTGCAAATTTGATTTGAACTGCCTTTGAACGGGAAGTGGCATTGCAAAAGACGATAACACTAGATAAAAGTAAAAACTAATAATTTGCAACACACGTGTCACCTCCCGTGCTATAATTATTTATTTCTTCCTGCGAATTAGGCATTGAGGATAGAACCTATAGAGTACTAATGTCATCTTGGTTGTTCGGAAATTATTCCGCAAAACAATTGAAGTGATCGCTGTGCTCTTATTGGCCGGTCCAAGATTGCGCGTAACGCTAGTGCCTTTTTCTCTACGGTTATTGGCTCTGTACAGTTTCTGTGAAAGTGACGGTGACGTTTAGTATGTTGAAATCAACAAACTATTTGCGGACCGGGGTTGCGAACATTGTTTCTCTATAGGTTCTATCCTCTATGGAATTAGGTCATTCATGGCATGAATGTGTTGTTTACATCCGTACCAATATATAAATGTGAAAGTGTGTTTGTTTGTTTGTTTGTTTGTTTGTTTGTTTGTTTGTCCGTCTTTCACGGCTAAACGGAGCGATGGATTGACGTGATTTTTTAGGTAGAGATAGTTTAGGGCATGGAGAGTGACATAGGCTACATTTTGCCTCTTCAAAACCCCCCATTTCCCTAAAGTGAGGAGTGGAAGTTTTCAATGTAGAAAGCTATAAAATTGGTAGGTATGTGTGCTATCTCTTCTGTGATACCCCGAATTTAACGCGAGCGGAGCCGCGGGCAAAAGCTAGTACTGAATAAGTGTAAAATTAATTAATTACCTAGCTAAAATATAGAAATCGGGGACTGTTTGGCAAATGGTCAGGTCAGGACGTCAGGAGTACCTGAAACCGATGAGTACCAATATAAATGCGGAAGTTGATGAATGTAGATGAAGCGTAGGAGATGTGTCAGGGTCGTAGCAAGTGGAACAAAGTAGTCTCTGTGGCAAAGAGGCGTGACTGTATATAATTATGTTTGTGTTTATAAAAATATACCTACCTAAAAAGTAGTAGGCAATACTTGTGTCTTTAGTTAAAAGAACGAGAAACGTTTCCAAGATGTGCAACATCGAGTCTCGTATAGAACTGAAACGTTCAGTCCAAACGTAGTTCAGATTGTGTAATGTAGTGTATGGAACTCGTACTTTATTTATAAGCTAATTAAGTTAAATGATTTTTCAGAAGCAATGGAGGCAGGCGACTTCAAAGACTTCGCCAAGGCGATGACTGACTACATTGCGGAATATTTGGAAAATATAAGGGACCGGTAAGTACAGTAATTCACTTTCGCATTTATGGTATTAGTAGAGAAGTAGAGATTACTTTGCTCATTTACGCGACCTACTGATAGTCTACGCAACCATAACTATTAACGATCCGTACACAAAAGGTTACTTCTTAAGCTTACTATTAACTTCGTCAAACAAAGCTCTCTTTATTTTTAAGATGAGAATTTTAGCGGTCAAATCATCATCGTATATTTATACTTAAGGTATCGTCACAAATTATGATTACGTTTGAATTGAGAACATTATGACAAACAATATTAATAAGTGTATTAATTTTCTTTAATCACGTTTGGATTCCAGAGATAATTTCAAATCACGTCCGTTGAAATTCTCATCTTAAAAAATCTGTACAGGAAAGGTAGTCTTAACATTCCTATGTTAAATGTTTCAGGCAAGTGGTGCCATCAGTAAAGCCGGGGTACCTGCGGCCGCTGGTGCCGGAGCAGGCGCCGCAGCAGGCCGAGCCATGGACAGCCGTGATGGCCGACATCGAGCGGGTTGTCATGACCGGAGTCACCCACTGGCACTCCCCTCGATTCCACGCCTACTTCCCAACTGCCAACTCTTACCCCGCCATAGTAGCCGACATGCTCAGCGGAGCTATCGCCTGCATTGGATTCACTTGGGTGAGATATCTTACTTCTCAAGCCTTTAATTTCCCATTGTTCTTTGCCTACTTAATTGGCGAATCAATTTTAATGATCAGTTAGCTATGGTTGAAATAACTTTTGCCAATGACATTGTAAATTAAGGCGTAGTTCGTGTTTTGTTATTTTCTCAGAATCATTGGAATCAGTCGATAAATCGGTTAAAAACATGCAAAGTTTGGATTGATGCTCATTGGACCGTATTACGCAGTAGTAGCTTTATTGCGTCACTTCTTTGTATAATTTTATAAAACGTTGTCTAATAATTATTATTTTTGCAATGTTAAGCAGTAGAGATGTTGTTTTTAGGGTAGTTCCTTAAATTTAAAAATTTGAAGGTTGGAGGTCGACATTTTAAGGTCCTTTCATGTCGAAGCGATTGGTCGACATATTATCTACTCATTCTTTAAGTTGGTTGGCCTGGAACTTATAAAATCAATGCCAGTGTCAAGTTCACGAAATGCGAACAAGGAAAACCGGTCCCGTTCTTCCGACAATTATATTACCTTTATGGTTTGGCTGGCTTACTGTTACTACAATGGTCACTTGTCTGATATTGACATTGTTAAACGATGCTAATGACACGATGTCTGAGTGACATTGAAGGCAAAATTATAACACCTCCTTTTCAATCGGGGGAGAAAGAAAGAAGAAGTCAATATCTTTTTATATCACTGAACGATTTGTACCAGTACCTATTTATTGCATTTAGATTTCTGGAAAGTGTTTGATAATTTCTGGAAAGTGTTTGGTCAGGGGGTACTCATCTCAAGTGTCTGTCCGGCATTTGGAGTTTAGTATACGGGTATGCGACCCCGGCCTCCCCTAGCTACTACAGCATTTTCATCAGTCTTCCATTGCTGTAGTATCCTTTCAAACCCTGTCCTACCCCAATTCTACACGTCCCTTCACACTTTTCTTCCTATCTGGTTCCCTTTTCCCTGTCCATTTCCGCCAATCTAAGGTCTGCCGTGCCGAGAGATGCGTGACTAGAGGCGTGTCTAGTCTTTAGCGTGCCAATCCGCCTTGGGGACCAGGCAATCCCCTGTTAATGGCTTGCCTTATCCTGACATGCGGGGCTCTGCCAGGATGGACATCTAATTCCCTAGCTACTCGTGGGTACGCTATGATACCAAATTTTGTTAGTGATCAGGATGGCGGCGACGAGGTTCGCAACCCGTCACGTCCCGTTCACCACGGGGGCGAGAAGTGGGCTACAGAGAGCCGCTTCGCTACGCTGAATGTTAGAGGAGGGATGCATGATAAAATTGATGAAGTGTGTCAGATGATGGATGCTAGGCATATTGATGTTTTGTGTCTGAATGAAACTAAACGGAAAGGGTGTGACACCACCCAACATGGAATGTATACCGCTTATTGGTCAGGTGCCAATAAAGGGCATCAGGGAGTTGGTGTCATACTCTCCGCAAGAGTAGCTGAGTGTGTGATTGAGTTCGAATGTGTGAGTCCCAGGCTTATATGGGTGAGGCTGAAGATTGGACTCATTCGCATCTTCATTCTCGGTGTGTATGCACCAACGGATGTGGGATCGAGTGGGTCTACGAAAGATAAAGCCGAAAGAGATAAGTTCTGGGATAGCGTGAGAGATGTCTTGAGAATATGCAAGGAAAATGAGAAGATTATTTTGCTAGGTGATTTTAACGGATGGGTAGGGATAAAAAGGAATGGGTATGAAAGAGTGCTTGGTGCCTATGGTGATGAACGACTGAATGAAAATGGAAAAAGTGTGCTTGCAGTATGTTTGGAGTGGAATCTTTGTGTGACTAACACAATGTTTGCACACAAAAAGATCCATACGTACACGAGGGAAGAAGGAAGTGTGAGAAGTATGATTGATTATGTAATTGTGGACGAAAGACTGAGAAGTAAGGTCAGGGACACTCGTGTATACCGCGGAGTCGGCGTACATACAGACCACCACTTGGTGGTATGCCGGATTAGTGGTCTGTTCAAACGATGGCGACACCGCCTTGCGGAACCCACGAGTGTTCTAGAACGAATAAAAGTGGAAAATTTACAAGATGAGGATATAAGAAGCGTATACAAGGACAGACTGGAAGATCGATTTCGTGATTTAAGTGAGATGTGTGATATAGAAAGGGTATGGATGACTTTTAAGGAAGGAGTTGTGGATGTGGCTACGGAAGTATGTGGAGTGTACAAAAGAGGAAAAGGAAAAAAGCAGAAGAGTGTATGGATGGATGCTGAAGTACAACAGGCGGTACGAAAAAAGAAGAAAGCATGGCTGGATTGGTTGGCTAAAAAGGCCAATCGAAGAATGCAAAAAGCGACGGATGAAGAAGTTCTTGATGCGAAAGAAGAATACAAAAGAGTGAAAGGGTTTGTAAAGTCGACGTGTGATAAAAAGAAAGAAGAGCGAAAGGATGATTTTGATAGGAGACTATCTGATGACTTCCGGACTAATATTAAGATGTTCTGGAAGTCTATAAAGACAGCTCGAGGCAAAAGTACAGCCTCGGAGCTGAATCAGATCAGAAGTCAGGATGGGAGTATTATAAAAGGAGAAGAGCATGTGTTAAAGAGATGGAAGGAATATTTTGAAAGTTTATTCGAAAGAGGAGAAGAGCAGGTACAAGTACCAGTACCAGCTCAGACAGGAGAAATGAGTGAAAGTAGTCAAGATAATGAGATAAGTATGAATGAAATTTTGAACGCAATGAAAAGAATGAAGTTAGGAAAGTCTGCGGGGTATGATAGGGTGTCGGTCGAAATGTTGAGAGCCGGTGAGGGCGTGGTAGCTAGTCTGTTGTACCACCTTTTCAACTTGTGTTGGACGAACGGTCGGGTACCTGAGGATTGGTGCAAGGCTGTGATTGTGCCGTTGTACAAGGGAAAAGGGTCACAACTAGACTGCAAAAATTTCCGCGGAATAAGTCTTCTCAGCGTCGTCGGCAAACTGTATGCAAAGGTACTAATTGAAAGAGTTATGAAAGAAACCGATGAGAAAATATGGGATGTACAAGCGGGTTTTAGAAAGGGAATGGGATGCGCGGATCAGGTCTTCTCCTTGCGGTGCATAACCGAAAAGTTCATGGCCAAAGGCCAAAAAGTATATTGCCTATTCATCGACTTGGAGAAGGCTTATGATAGGGTCATGAGGAATGAGTTGTGGTCAGCGTTAGCCATGCATGGGGTGAACAGTAGTCTGATACGAGCACTAAAATCTCTTTATAAGGATTCTAGTGCTTGTGTGAGGATAAACGGGGCGTATACTGACTGGTTTAACATCGAAAGAGGTGTTAGACAGGGTTGTGTCGCGTCTCCGTGGCTGTTCAACCTATTCATGGATACCTGCCTGAATGATTTAAAAACGAATGACTGTGGACTAAGAATGAGGGAGTTGACCATCAAATGCCTCCTGTACGCCGACGACCAAGTGTTGGTCGCATCGTCGGAGGAGGAGTTGCAGAGGATGGTTAATATTTTATGTGGCGCATTGGAAATGAAAGGTATGAAAGTAAATGTGAGCAAAACAAAAGTTATGGTGTTTGAAAGAGATGATTGTGGGACAGAATGTGATATTATGATTGCGGGTGAGAGAGTAGAACAAGTAAAAGAGTTTGTTTATCTGGGATCAGCTTTTACGAAAGATGGGAAGTGTGAAACTGATATTGAAAGAAGAGTGAATGCAGGGAATATGGTCAATGGAGCGCTGCGCGCCTTTGTGAGCAGCGAGAAGGTGTCGAAAAAGGCGCGTCTGGCTGTCCACAGAGGGGTGCTCGTTCCAACACTAATGTACGGTAGCGAAAGTTGGGTATGGCAAACGAAGCATAAAAGTAGAATAAATGCGGTAGAAATGAGAGCGTTAAGAAGTATGGAAGGTGTAACACTGAAAGACAGAATACGAAATAGTATGATAAGGGAAAGAGTTGGCGTGAAAGTAGATGTAGTGACTAGAATAGAAAGAAGTATGCTTAGCTGGTTTGGTCATGTAGAGAGGATGGATGAAAGAAGATTGACTAAACAGATCTATGCTGGAAGTGTGAATGGATGTGTTGGGAGGGGAAGACCTAGACGGACGTTCCGTGACCAAATCGCGGACGTTTTAGAAACAGGTCAGGTCAAGAGTACCCGAAATCGACGAGCATGTATGAGAAAACTAATGAATGTGGATGAAGCAAAAGAGGTATGTCAGGATCGTAGCGAGTGGAACAAAGTGGTCTCTGCCTACCCCTGTGGGAAAGAGGCGTGACGGTATGTATGTATGTATGTATGTTTGATAAAATGTGACCGGTGTTATGATTGCCATTCTTATAGTAGGCGGCAAAAGTTTAACAAATTGGAAAAAACTCCCTTGCGGCGGTATGGTAGCCATTCGGAACCGTCCGAAAAGTATGGCATGGTGATGTCTCGATGATCACCTGTGCAAAAATTAGCTTGGTACAAATGGTTGAATTTTTATTTATTTTCATTAATGTGTTCGCCACAGTATGGCGGGCTTTAAGCCACACATGAAGAGAATGGCATTACGCTAACGCTACTTCTTTTTTATGGACTTTCGGAAAATAAAAGGATTTTTGTAGTACGAATCGTTCGACTAATGCCCACGTGATTGGGCCGTCGGTACCAGCGTTATGACATGACCATTATTTTTCTCTCCTTCATTACGTACTTAGACCCCTGAAGAACCGCTATACTGGTACAAATGACCCAGTAAAATGTGTCACTATCTCCCGGCCTATAAGTAGCGAAATATAGGTACAGTCAAGGTAATTGATTACTGTGCCACTTTGTACCTTTTCACAAGAAATGTCACTGTGATATACCATACTTTCTACTAATCAAAGCAACATGAAACTCACTATGAAAAGGTTCAAAGTGGCACAGAAATCAATTTCCTTGACTGTACGAGTGCCATATGTCATATACTTAATACAATTACTTAGCGCCAATTTAAAGATTAATCGAAAATGTAAATTGATCATTCGTCGCATACTTAGTAGTACTAAGTTAGTACGATAATTATTCTCTAATCATTTGTTTTTCTTACCTTACAGATTGCCAGTCCGGCGTGCACTGAGCTGGAGGTTGTGATGCTGGATTGGCTGGGTCAGATGCTGGGGCTTCCAGAGTGCTTCCTCGCTCGTTCGGGCGGCGAGGCCGGCGGCGTCATCCAGGGCACTGCCAGCGAAGCCACCCTGGTCGCCCTGCTCGGCGCCAAATCCCGCGCCATGAAGCAAATCCGGGAAGAACACCCGGAATGGACCGACTACGAAATCATATCGAAGCTTGTGGGGTACTGCAACAGTAAGTGTCTATCTATACACATTATAATGAACTATGAACAATACAAAAGAGAAGTGAAAATTATCCGCCCTCCCGGCAGTAGGAGTTTTTTCACATTTTTGATCATAATGAAAAAAATTACACATACATACATATTCTCACGCCTGTATTCTCAAGAGAGGTTAGCAGAGCACATGAATTCAAAAATCCAGTGCCACGTTCAGCAATTGCAGGGTAACCAGATGGTTAAACGTGATATTGTAGGACAGGTTGCTAGCCCATCGCCCACAATACACTAATGACTAACTTTTTCCCAGAGTCGACTCTTACGACACCCACGGAAAGAAAGGGGAAGGTGTTATTCTAACCCGGCACCACATGGGCAAAAAAAAAACTATCAAAAATGTGAAAAAACGTTACTTAAAGAAAATGTTTCCAAATACACAAACCCTTTCATACATTATGTACCCATCCCATACGACGTGGTACTTTTTTTCTTTCTGTATTCTATTTCAATTTTCTTTTATTTTATTTTATCTGCTTTCTACGTTCGACTTAGTCTCGCCAGTCTAACGAAGGCGACATGTTTTCAGAGCAAGCCCACTCCTCGGTAGAGCGAGCCGGTCTCTTGGGCGGCGTGAAGCTTCGTCCGCTGCAACCGAATAACAAGAGAAGTCTCACCGCGGACATCTTGCGCGAAGCTATGGAGGAAGACAAACGCAATGGACTTATACCATTTTATGTGAGTTTTTTTTAGTATTAGGTACATACATACAATCACGCCTTTGTTCCCAGACGGGGTAGGCAGAGCATACGAAACGTGACATGGACAAAACCATGAATATGACTATTTCACGCTTCGCAGCCACTTCTAGCATAATTTTAGATTTGATAACATGTGGAAGAGTTATAAATGTTATAATAGTGACAGGTTGCTAGCCTGTCGCCTAAAGCAAATCTACCTAAACTTATTTTCCTTAGTCGCCACTTACGAATTCCACGGAAGAAATGGAGGTGTTATTATATCCTGACACCACACAGGGAGGTTAGTAATAGTTGAGTAATAGAGAGATCTCTCTCCAGGCAGATGTTATGCCTGGGGACCGAAGTCCACAGAGAGAGATAGTTGGAAGTTGTATTTATGCAAGAGATCATCGAAATTTCGTTAGCGCTATGTAGGATTGTTTAGTTCTGTTATTCGACGAATGTGGCGCTGGGGCGCTAAAGTTTCATTATTAACATTCACTATTTTACTAAGTGTGAAGTAAATTAAACAAACTTAACTAAACTTGACTATATTGAAAGTCCGGTCGTAATTGTATTTTATTTTTATTTTCAGGTGGTAGCTACTCTGGGCACGACATCATCTTGCACTTTCGATGCTTTAGATGAAATTGGGGACTTGTGCTCGGCCGACGATAAAGTGTGGCTCCACGTAGACGCAGCTTACGCTGGTTCCGCGTTCATCTGTCCCGAGTACCGCTATCTGATGAAGGGCGTTGAAAAAGCCGACTCTTTCAACTTCAACCCTCACAAGTGGATGTTAGTTAATTTTGATTGCTCGGCCATGTGGCTAAAGGAACCTAGATGGATCGTTGATGCTTTCAACGTGGACCCTCTTTACTTGAAGCACGACCAACAGGGATCGGCCCCAGACTACCGCCATTGGCAAATTCCTTTGGGACGACGCTTCAGAGCTCTCAAGCTGTGGTTCGTTTTAAGACTTTATGGAGTAGAGAACCTTCAAAAGCACATTAGAAAGCATATCGCACTGGCCCATCTCTTTGAAAAACTTTGCCTTGAAGATGAACGATTTGAAATTTACGAAGAGGTCACGATGGGACTTGTTTGCTTCAAGTTAAAAGAAAGCAATGACGTAAATGAGGCGCTGCTGCGAACGATTAACGGCCGTGGCAAGATTCATCTCGTTCCTTCCAAGATTGACGACGTGTATTTCCTCAGACTCGCTATATGTTCGCGTTTCACCGAGGAAAAAGATATTCAGGAATCGTGGGAGGAGGTTAAGGCTTCCGCTGACGAAGTATTCAAAAGCTTGAAGAAGTAAAAGCCCTTACTTGATGACTTCTGTCCTCAGATAACTTATTGATGCGACTAGGTTTTTTTTTAAATACGATCAGGTCTAATCATATAAAATCAAACGTATAATCTAAACACTTAAGTTGTTGAACAAACTACCTATGTAAGTATAAGTTTGTATGAGCTAAAGATCTAGACGTTCCCTAATCTAACACAATCGAGAGAAAGTGAAACTATTTATACCTTGTACCTAATAATTAATAAGAACTGCAATTTCCGATTAACAATTGAGACGGGCTATCAAAAAAAACCGTTTTTACGAATGGGACCATTGCTGCAAGGGACGCATAATATTTATTTATTTATTTAGAGTTACGATGACGCATTCTGCAGTAAATTGAGAATAATATTTTGTAGGTGTGCTATTTAGGCACATGTTTAGCGTACAAATGTATTCTAATCTTAATAAGTACATAACAAGGACATTATGCATGTACCTATGTATTAAATAAAACGAGTAGGTACATAAATACTTCTATTTATCGTGTTCAATGTTTGGATGTATAAGTACTTATCATGAAATATAAATAGGTAGGTACACGTAATCTGTTAAACGCTGAAATTCTATTCGCGAACCAAGATTTATTCGTGAAGATCACAAAATAAGATTTATTGATTATGATTATGACAAACTAAATTGCATTTTACAGTATGCTATAGGTAGCTTCAGTAACCTTTTAAGTATATAATTTTTGAACCGATTTATTCTCAATTCGGCTGTAGGTACCTACCTATGTAGGAATGTTTTATTCGAAATAGCTATGAAGATGACTGAGCGTAGCTACTTTTGCCTCTGTTAATTATGCCTGTATGTAGTAGGTCTGTACGTAAATGTACCTAATTGAGACTTAATGTTACTTAGCATTCTAATCTAAATATTTGTACGATTTACTTATGTTTCCTTTTGACTAATTTTGTTTTATTTTTTTTATAAATTTGAGTACTTATTATCTATTATCCACCTGCTTAAATATTTGTCACAAAGCAATTTATGTGTAGTATGGAAAACTTTACAACTCGACGCTGTGTTCATCGACGAGTTTACAGTGTGTTAAGTCGATGCAAACAACGAGAACTTAGACACAGAAGAATCATGAAAAATATGTAGATAATTAAATAAACTAACTTAGTTTATAGGTTAGTAATATACCTATGTATAATAAATATAAAATGGAAATTGTAATACCTGCATGTTTTCTGTAAAGTAGACGATTATAATCATGTTAATAAAATCATGAAGATAAAATGTGCCTCATTATTTATTGTTACAATAACTCGATAATATCCTAGTGGCGATGGGGTTAATTTTGGTATAGATGAAATAGTAAAAGTAATTTAGTGAGCGGCTGATTTTATCTTAACCACTCGTAGATATATCTAAGTACCTACTGATCAGTGCATTTTTAATGAATATTTATTTGTAAATTTGTTTCATTCAGCATAATTTGTATACATTGAAAGAAAAGAAAGAGACTGGAATACACTTCTTATATTTTTCACTTCTCATATATGAGGGATTAACCGACATTAGCCGTACTTATCTATTGAGAGATTTGACATTAAAGTTATAGTAATTGTTCAAGACATAGCCTTTGAAACCAAGGCTTCGCGTGCAAGATAAAACTTAATGACAAATAACTTTGTGGCAGCGACACACCACCATAACACCCAACCCAATTGTATGTTCCATGTGCAACAAATTTTTAGAGTCCATAGATATTTGATGAACACGTAAAAGTATCAAATAAAAGATTTTGAAGACATTGTCCTGCTGAGCAATTATTGATCGGGCGTTAGTTTAAGTTGTATCGTAAATTTTGGAACTAAGTAGATATAAAGTGGAAACTGGAAAGATATTTAAGGACACAAATATACGAAATAAGCCCTTAAGGTAGGCGTCCACAGGTCCGCATCGCATGCATCGCATTCAATCAGATAATATGGCGATGTGCGATGCGTACGATGCGGACAGGTGAACGCACTTGTATGAGTTTTTATACAAAGAATACTACAATCCGTTGCGTGCGATACGTCCGATGCGTACGATACCCACAAGTGGACGCTTAGCTTTAGCCGTTATTTCTAAACTTACAATAAATACTCTTTTATTTCGTGAATAAATACAAACCCTTATTAACTACTTACTAATCTAATAAGAAGCAGAATAGAAAACAAGGACCTCTCTAAGACCTTTGATAGGATAGGAAAATAAAAAAGTTGCACCGTGGTAGCTATACGTTCTTCTTTCGTGCTTCTGGTTGCCTATGGAATTAGAATTGACTTTCACGTCGCACTCAGAATTATGATTTTCAAACAAAATTAGAAAGTGTCAAGTATAATACAACAATGATGTAAATATAATTCGAAATTCACCGTATAGCATATTATTGAAGATGAAACTATCCCGGATTAAACTGTTTCTCAATAAAAAAAATCAACTGTCGTTAAAATGGTTCGTTGCGAAAGAATTAGAAAATGGAAGTGGGTTGTCAATAATAGTGAAACGACAAGCAAGTTGTGCTGTGAGCGCGGCGGGGCAGCAGCAGTGCATCATGGATTCCTGCAACATCGGGCCGTGCATCAAAGAGCCGCGCGTCGTCATAGTGGGCGCGGGCATCGCCGGGCTCTCGGCTGCACATCGCCTCACACAATGTGGGATACGTAACTTTGTTGTTCTGGAAGCTAAGGAAAGGTCCGCAATATCTCTCTTTATCTACTACAGGTACAATTCCTTTTTCAAGTTTCAGCTAAATGTAAATATTACCACTTCTTGTTTCAGACCGGGAGGAAGAATTCATTCATGTTGGCTCGGAGACTCGATTATAGAAATGGGCGCTGAATGGATTTATGGTGCTTGCCTCCCGAATTCTGTGTATACTTTGGCGTCACAAGACAGGCTCCTACAAATGCCCTTGCCTCGTTTGGACCCGTCACGCGGTCTATTTTGCACAAGTGAGGGACGTCCCGTTGATTTGCCAGTAACGATTACATCCTATCATACTTTCCGACAAATAGAGCAACAGGCAGCAAATCTCTTTAGATTAGGAGGGGAACGTTGTCATGGCACTCTGCTTAACTTCATCGGTTTGCGTATACAACAAGAGTTGCATAACTTCCCAGAAGATCAGAGATACGATGCTGCCCGTGTGATGTTCGGTTTGAGCAACATTTTAAGAAACAGGTGTGGGGATGACTTGTCCCTCGTCAGTGCAGATCAGTATGGTAGCTATATTGAACTACCCGGTGGAAACGTCAGAGTTCCGTTAGGGTATGTAGGTGTGTTGGCACCGCTCCTACGAGGGCTTCCGGACAATTGTATTCGCTACAGTAAACCTGCGAACGTTATTCGCTGGGGATCTGGTGCTTCAGGACCTGGAAGAGTGATGGTTAAATGTTGTGATGGCGAAGAACTATTTGCAGACTACGTAATTCTTACGATGTCGCTGGGTTGCTTAAAATGTCAAGCAGATAAGCTGTTTGCTCCTCCACTGCCCGTCTGTAAATTAGACGCTATTTGTAACTTAGGCTACGGATTGAGTGATAAGATATTCCTTGAATACGATGAGCCTTTTTGGGTTTGCCACGAAGGAAACTTGAAGTTAGCTTGGTCTGCCGAAGAATTACAATGTAGATGCGACTGGACGCGTGGCGTGTGCTCGATTGACGAAATGCCTGGTAGTAAACATGTTCTATGCGCTTGGATTTCGGGACAAGAGGCCGCTGCCATGGAGTCCATGGCCGATAATGATGTAGCAGAAGGTCTAACAAACTTGTTGCGGCGCTTTACGGGCAATCCATGTTTACCATACCCACGAATGATGCTTCGGTCACGGTGGGCGTCAGATCCTCATTTCTGCGGTTCTTACTCTTATATGAGTTGCTGCTCTACTGTTAGCCACCAATGTGAGCTCGGTACGCCGGTGCCCGGCCCGTGCGACGCCCAGCCGCCGAAGCTGTTGTTCGCAGGGGAAGCCACAGTGCCCGGGTACTTCGCGACCGCGCACGGCGCAAGATTGAGTGGTATCCGGGAAGCCGAACGTGTCGTAATCCTTACTAAAAAGTTTGAAGGGCCACCAGCTGAATAATTTAACTATAATATGTTAAACTGTTACGGTTTTGTTTTGAATTACAGTCGAAATAATTTAGTGTAATTAAGTAAACGTCCCATTAATTAAAGTAATATTTTTTATTGATTATGATGATTTAGTAATTGTTACCCGGCTTTAGAAAATTGTTTTCAAAAGCCAAAGTTCGTTACAGTCATAAAGAACATTTAGAAAATAAAACGATTTGGTAAATTTAAATTTCTTTATTGCACTTATCGGGACACATGCGCTGAATTTAAATACATACACATTAGTTTTATACTAAAAAACAATTACAACATACCTTTACCCGAAACAACGGTAGCCGGTATGTACAAAAGCACTCAATTAAAATATTCGATTGTTTTGTTTTCTTATCGCAATTACATGATAGAAATACTATTGAATTTTAATTGCCTAGCTAATTACAAGTAGTCAGTAACAAAGTCGACATGCCAAAGTCCAAAAAGATGTACCTTACTAACGACCTTAACTAATGTTGAAGAGCGCGTATTCATATTTTGGTAGGTACGTTAGCAGTTTCGTTATCTTTATTGCTGACTACATGGATTTACACTCCCAAATATTTTTGGGCTAAACTATTTCCAGCTAAAACAAGCACAGCGGGAGCCAAAATTGCATGGATACGACCAGATGAATGAAGCTATTCACGCTTGATGTACCTAATTACAGCTAGGTACCTTATAAGCCCCATACCGTAACCTGCTGCTGTAGGTACGTACCTATGTACCTAGCTGTTCATGAGTAGAAGCTTAATTCTTCTGTAATTAATCGGAATATTAAAATTAACTTAGTGAGGCTTCCACTACAGTATTTTACTCTAAAACGATGTTGCTTAGTAGACAGGAGCGAACAAGATACTTGAGATTATGAGGCCATTCACTGAAACACTTGAGATTGACAAGAATCGTAATGACTATTTTACAATGATTTTAATAGCTTTAATAATCCAAAAGTCCACTTTAACTTGATTCCCATGATCCAATTAAGTGGAATATGACAGGCAAACCGTATAAGAAAGCAAAAATGGTCACAAAAAACAAAATTAACTGTTTTTTCAAACATATTGGCCGTTGTTCTACTTATGTGCGCTCGTTCCCATAAAACCATATTTGGGTTAGGTACCTACATAGAGGATAGAACCTATAGAGTACTAATGTCATCTTGGTTGTTCGGAAATTATTCCGCAAAACAATTGAAGTGATCGCTGTGCTCTTATTGGCCGGTCCAAGATCGCGCGTAACGCTAGTGCCTTTTTCTCTACGGTTATTGGCTCTGTACAGTTTTTGTGACAGTGACGGTGACGTGTAGAATGTTGAAATCAACAAACTTTTTCGGACCGGGGCACAGTGATCCGTGCAGAACAAGCTAGCTGGACAAAATTATTTGAGCTTTTTGAATTAAGTTAAATGTAGCATTTTGATATGGTTTATCATATAATGTGAGAAAAATTACAATTTTAGTTATACTTCTTATGTAAAAGTCCACCGACATAACCTGACCTCTTGTCACCTACTTGTACTATAGCGATCGAGGTCAGTTTAAGTTGGTACTTGTTCTTAGTTGCTAATAGTGATTTCCCAGGTTTAAATGAGTAATATAGTAAGTTTTCTCTTTTCTTCATAGGATTTATTCTATTTAAGGGTAAAAATGCGATAATTTACGAGATTATAATATTAAAAATAAGAAAAATGCAACTTTAGTGAAATTAATTACATGTAAGTAATCTATAAATCAAAACTTAACTAATGCGAATGAAACCTAGGTAAGCTGACGTTTTCCAAAGTTTCTTTATAAGAGTGAGACGTAGACTTGGAATACACGTAGTACGCCAATGCCTCATCACTTGTCAGACACCTTTGCTGCATCTGATTACTGCACTCTCGGGACAGTGGATGTCGGCCACTAACTTTTTCAGTCTCACTTACTTCTTTAATTTATTTATCAACGTTTCGTTTTCCAGATAACCTAGATGATATTTCAGCAGCGACTAACAGTTCTTCAGGTGTTCGTGACATGATCAAATCTTCAACACATCTACGAACGTTTTGGAAGTTTTGAACTCGCATTATCGAAGGCTGTAGTCGGTCGCCCAGAGCCCAGTTCATGTTCTTTCGTGCTACAGCATTCTTCAACTTGATCACAAAAAACATTTAATGTCAAGTCACCTTGAAACCACTACATATTGTTCGCTAAGAAGCGTTCTCGGTTTCTTCGTGAATTCTCCCATATTTCTGTAAGTTTCATGGAAAATCGGGAAATCACGGTATTTATATATTTAACAGACTACACCATTATACCGCTGAAATGTTGTATTTTGAAAACATAAGCGAATTGTGTACCATTTCGCTCATTTTTTGAATGTTTGGTCCAATTTTCAAAAAAATAATAATTTTGAAACTGTACGACTCCTTTCTGAAAAAAATTAATAAAAGTAAATTGGGCAAAAAAGGAGCAAAAATGAATAACATTTATAATAACCTAAATAGATGTAGCTACTCCGTAAAAAAAATCAAGTCGGGGTGAAGGGGGGGTTTTTAGTTACAGTCCAATGAATCCCAAATTGTGGTCATTATTTCGTAAAATTATAAGTTATCGACATTTTTTTTCGAGTAAAAGGAGAATAATATATTAATAAAGTGACCTATAATATAGTACTTACCCTTAATAGTAGAATCCATCACAAAAATTAACCGAAACTTGTGAAATCTGGCAATGACACTTAATCGCAATAGAAGCTAAAATGCAACTAAATTAAGGCACTGAACGTAGTTATTCTATACACTTACCCTTATTAGTCGTGTTGAAAATGATCTACGACAAAACAATACCTGCCAATGCTATCACCAACTAATATAGTAATTACCTTATTAAGGATTTCTAGATAAGTCAATTTTGTTTTTGTCCAGCTAGCTTGTTCTACGCGAGTCACAGTGCGGGGTTGCGAACATTGTTTCTCTATAGGTTCTATCCTCAATGGGTACCTAATACGAACTTGCTGATAGGTATATCAGATCATCAAAATATAAAATTCCCAAAACAGAATTTTCTTGACATCATTATTTTTGTACAAGTTTATGAATAGATACACCATTTTTTTTGTAAATCAAATAATATAAATATTTAATTTCGAAATCATAAATATCTTAAAACACCGATTAACCTACTGAAATGGCTTTTTTAAGTGAATTGGTTTTTATGGTCCTGGTTTTCAGGAGTATGTATAAGTTTTTTGGCTATCCGATATAAGGCAAACAACGCTTAACACATTCAGAACCAAGGACCCGGCTCCCGGGTTCTTCAAAACATTACTCAGATACCGAGAACCCGGGAGCCGGGTTCATTTTGTACTAGCTATAGACTGCTCGGTTCCGCGCAGATGTTTTGATTTTAGGCGTGGTCGTGAATGTGTTAAGCATGCCTCTGTAGTTTTAGAAATTACGAATTAATACTTTTCGATTTATTTAAATTTACAAAATAAAATTACACACCACAATTTCAGTAAAAATAAAGTAAAATTAAAATAGCATTTAAATTTAAGATTATTCAGATCTAGTTTCTAAAGACTAAAAATTTGTGCTTACTTATGGTAATTAACTAGTAAAGGTGCAGGTGGTTTAAATACTGTCAATTGGTATAAAATAATGCTGGCTTAGTTACAAACAATACTTAAGCCCTCCCAGGAAGCTACCACCAGACCTAGCAACTGGTAACATATCATCAAATTCGAAACTGACTCTATGATCACTGAACACTCTCTCACGAAACTCCACTACATATGTAATGGTATCAAATGTTTGAGACCATTGGAATGATATTTTGTACCAATTATCCTTTTTTATAAAATATGGTTCTGTTAATTCAATTTCCACCGAAGCATCATAGTCAACTGTGTTCATAAAATTAGCTAACTTGGTGGAAGTTTTATTAGACTCACATTCTACTATGACAGAAAATTGTTCAGAATATGAGTTACATACATTATTGTGAAAGTTAAGTACTGGGGCCATCCTTGTGGGAATGCACAGAGAGTTAATGAACACTGATTTGTTTGCTTTAAATCTACTATTAATATTATTGTTACTGGAATCTATCAAGATGGGTGCTGCTGACCTAAGGGGCCTACGAAGGCAGAGGTCCCACTGTAGCTTCATGGGGCACCGCGGCATGGTACTTGTAAAAGTTAGTTTTTCTGCTTTCATTTTATCACTCTGAGCATTTTTAATCATAGTCCTTATTATTGAGGATTCTTCAGGAAGGAGAATATTATCACTACTCCTAAAGATGGTTTCAAACTCATTCATAGTGAGAGCAGAAAATCTCAGTAATTTGAACAACTCTTTTTCAATTAAAATGTTGTGCCTAGTTTCTAAATCTTCAGGCATATTGTTCTGTTTACAATAGTGTAATGTCCATTGAAAAACATGAGTAATCAGATCTTTTTCTGCAATATTCATTTCATTGCATTGTAAAATTGTTTTTAAGCATGAGCTTGATATCCACTTTTTGTGTTCTTGCAAAAGGTAGCTGGCATGTTCACAAAACAGTTTAAGAGAAAATGCCACCAGCTGTTGATCTTG
The DNA here is from genome assembly GCA_005406045.1 of Adoxophyes honmai. Taxonomy (NCBI): domain Eukaryota; kingdom Metazoa; phylum Arthropoda; class Insecta; order Lepidoptera; family Tortricidae; genus Adoxophyes; species Adoxophyes honmai. Next base: position 22,070 of record BHDV01072441.1, on the reverse strand, counting down.
TAGGTAATCCGGGTAGTTTAGTACTCTTATTACATTATCTGTGCTTATATTTGCTTGTATATAAGAAACACACACATTGGTTAGGTGCTCAAGCAAATATTTCTTCGAGGCATACAGTAGCTCAAATGCTTGCTCAATTGAGGGAATTTCCACTTTATCAGTGTAAATGTAATTTAAGAGCAGTTGGAACACATCTGGCTCGATGTCTGTGATAGCTACTTCTTCATTAGTTGAAAGAGGACCATAAAACATAGCTTCAAAGACAGGGCTACTGATACCTAAAATCAATTTATGCGCTTTGAAATCCTTTCCAGCCACAGTAAATTTACAATCACTTAATTCATATGATTGAAGCAGTTTTTCCACACGATCATACAGGCTACTATGCCCAAACACACTATTCTGACGAACCATCTAAAACAAAGAAAACATAAATAGCATTGCTTGATATGGTGTGCATACAGAATGAAAATGTAAAAGGATAGGCCAGAAAGCAAGTTTTGAATTTAATGACAAACATTTATTTTTAAGCCAGTTGTACGAAAGCCTGATTAGTAAATAAAACATAGCATGTTAATGTGAGCCACATTAGAGCTAAATTTAAGGGTACTTAGGAAACAGGGCTTGAAGTTGGGTCCATTCTGTTTACAAATGGAATTTATGTTTAATAGAGCACACACAATGAATATGAATCATCTTGGCCACATCCAAATATTTTCCTGTTATTGACAAGGAAGCATGAGGAAACTGAAGGTTAAAAAAATTAGTATCTAAGTAACTGAAGACAAAATTTACTGAATGAAGTACTGAAGATAATTTTAATTTTACAAACAAGCTCTAAAAAATATTTTACCACAAGACATCAAGGGAAAATGATAACAAAACATAATATAATAACACAACACAAATACTTAATACGAACCGTTTAAATACGCTCTACGCTAGATGAACTCAAACTCGTCAACCTTGAACTTGATCCGGTGGATGTAGGTAGCACTGACTGTTCTCAATACTTGAGGGATAATATGTAACTAGTTGATTTATAAATTATTTTTTACAATTGAAGACGATATGAATTTAAAAACTAAATAGACCTCGCGTCTTGTGCTCTAGTCTCGTTACGGTAACGGCGGATATCAAGAAAAACCTCAACCTCAGTGTTAATTAAAAACAAATCCCACTCACGACGAGTAGATTCGTGCTTGCTGCTTGATCTGATTGTTTTGTTTACAGACAGTTTAACAGCTAACAGCTCAGCTCCAAATCGTAATATTCGTAATCGTACTATCACTATCCTTCTCTTCTCATTCTCACACACCCACCATCTCAAGGACATTATACATAAGGACTGCGCACTTGCTACTAAAAGATGGAATAGCTACCACAAATGTAGTGTGTCCCTTTCTAATAGGGTGCCAATGATATTTTTGCTATAGGACTTATAGGAGACATTCAATTTCGTAATCTTACATACATGCACATTTAAAAGTTAAATTTGATCATCGACGCTTTTCAATTAGTAAATTCAAAGCGCTTTACAATTATGCCTACTTCAACGTCAAATTATTTAAAAGCTTTGATCCATTTCTTCGTTTACTCGAGACATATCACGTCAAAATCATCACCTTGACATTGATGTAAGAAGGTCCTATCGGCCCTTAACATGATTGCGCACTTGGGAAATACTACATAGAGGCAAGTTGAGGACAGGTG
>BHDV01072441.1:0-14566 GCA_005406045.1 Adoxophyes honmai | reverse complement strand
GATTATATTCTAGAAAATCACAATTTTACTCGGTTAGTCAGGAGACGTAACCATGGCAACCAGGGACATAAAATAGTTGATCGATCCATATAATAAAATACTTACTAATTGTAGAAGTACTGATTTAGCTGAAAGCAGGCATTCTGTATTAGGCAGACTGTTATAAAATTGTTCTGATGCCAACTGGACACTTACAGATGTGTGTAAGAAATTCTGTTAGGTGTGTTTATTAATTTTGGTGCGAGAATGTTTTGAGGAAGAGTAGAGATTAACAGATGGATTAATATGATAAATATTGTGACTGTGACTAGTGAAGTTCTACCTCTAAGTGAACTATACCGTAGCTGTACCGTAACATAGCTAAAAACGGTTGACAAGCCAATAACTAACATAACTGTGTTATCACCTATAGTAGCGGTTATCAGCTACCAAATAAATACCATAGACCACACACACTACCTATGCGATCACCGTTGGTCGTTAGTTTAGTTGTCAGTTTCGCAATAACCAAATAATTATGCTTTCTCACTCTTTATAAGCAAAACTCGGGATGAAAAAATTATTAAAAAGCTTTAATACCCGGTGGGACAGATACAGATATTCGATAACAGTTATTGGTATCTATATTGAAACCAAATATTGGTTAAAAACCGTTGTCAGTAATAGCTGATAACGCCCATGCCTACTGTATACACCCCGCAACACCATTTTAATTTGATTTTATGTAGCCGTTTAGGTTCACTACTAGTTAATAACTATAAACTATAGATGGTTATTATGGTTTTTAGGTTCAATACCTAAAGGGTTAAAACAAGACTCTATTACTGAGACTTTGGTATTCGTCTGTCAGTCTGTCTGTTCATCTGTCACCAGGGTGTATCTCACAATTCATGCTAGCTAGACTGTTGAAAATTTCACAGATTATGTACTGCTATTGCTTCTATATCAAAAAATACTAAAAATAAAATAAAGTAATTATTCAAGGGGGGCTTCCGTACAACAATCATGGTTTTTTTATATAACTGACAGTCATTTTGGGTTGATATAACTGACTGTAACAGGTAAAATGCTAAATTTTACATTTTCTTTAAAAGCAAATCATCATCACTGCAGGGCACAGTAGTGATAATGAATTTTCTAAATTTTAGATTTTCTTTAAAAGCAAAATCTAAATTAAAATAAAATAAGTATTCAACGGGGCTCCCATACAAAAAACATGATTTTTTTGCACTTTTTGGTATGGAAACCCTTTGAGCATAAGTCTGACTCACATTTGGCCAGTTTTTTTTAACTGCTTCATTTTACTTTAAGCTGAAATCTGCTAGAATGTTTTTTTTTTCTCTAAACATTCCCACACTAAAAATCTTAATGTAAGCGTCTTTTAATATGCTTTAGTAATAAATTGTAACACTAAAAATGTGATATTTGACTAACATCAAAATTGTTTTGTTATGAAATGATACATCAAATCCAAATTTCATTTAAATGTATCAATCCAAATAATCATGTTTTTTATATGTTTGTTACAGGTCCAGATTAATAAAGATAAAGTCCGCAAGGCAATATTTATTTTGAAGCGTAAAATAATATCCACCAAGTAAGTTGCCTTAAATATCTATGTCATGTTGGCTATTAAGCTTAAGCTTAAGGTTGCAAGTCTTGAATGGGATTGATGTTTTGAAATTTTATTTTTAATAGATTTATTCTAATAAGTGCTAAAAATGGCTTACTGATTGTCCCATAAGTAGTACAGTCAGCGTCTGATACATGTATACACTTTAGTACCTTTTCTAATTAACCTCATATTTGAACTCTCGCATGAAATTGTCACTGCGATCACAGTGACAAAGTACCAAAGTGTAACCATGTATCAGACGCTGACTGTACAACAAACATAAGGGGGTGATAGGTGGTCAGGTCACATACCAAATATAAAAAAATAAACATAGTAAAAGTGCCACACCATGTTTGAGATTTTCCAGTTATATTTTTTTTTCCAAAATTGTCACCCACTGTCAATTTTTGTGTTGCGAAATTCACATTTTTTATTTTATTATTATTATTAAGACCACACCTCAAAGTTAAGTGGTTGGGCTTTAGATGCAGTGACAACTTATGGCATTTGTTCAATTGTGTTTGATTTTCATTTCAAGGCAGAATAGAGAAGATGATTTGTTTGACTGTACCATGACTTTAAATATCAGTATTATTAAGAACTTTTTATACATATACCTGTGTAAGTGTAGCTGTAGATTTTTTGTTGAAAATACTTTTCAAATCCCTGGAATCTGACTTGGTGCGATTTTGAGTAGTGGGGGTAAGTAAGTTCGAGCTTATCACTATTACTTAAAATTTTACTACATGAAATGCTGGGGATGGGGACTGTACTATTGTGAAAAGCCAAAACACTGTATTTTATACCTTAACTGTTTAGGTAGTTAAAACAATGTAAACAATCTTGTCTTTTTGTTGAAATACACAGTCTAACAACATTAATTAAAAATTAAAAAAACCCCCGACGAGCCTCAACGCGATGGCTTTGCTGAACGTGTAACTTTCTCATCACACCTAACAAATGACCTGATGACCTTGAAGACCTGAACCGATTTCCACCAAACATAGCTAAGAACACTCTCGACGGATATAGCTTTTGAACAAAAAAAACCGCATTAAAATCGGATCATCCGTTTGAGAGCTACGGTGCCACAGACAGATACATACACATTTACACACACACACACACACACAGACACGTCAAACTTATAACACCCCGTCGTTTTTGCGTCGGGGGTTAAAAATGAAAATCGTTAAACTTCATATACAATTCAATTATAAAAGCAAATGATTTTTTCATACCTAAATTGTAAAATGTAAAGATTTCGATTTATAAAGTGTATGTTTAAATAAAAAGACACGTCAAGATTGTTTACATTGTTTTAACTACCTAAACAAATAAGATATAGAATACTTTGTTTTTTATTGAAAAGCTTGTATTTAATTTGCTATTTAAGGTGTTTAATGACACTTCTCAGGATAGACAATGCTTTGGCCTTTCACAGTAGTACATATTATGTTTGTACTCAAATATTAATAAAAGATTAATGTATTTTTCAGCTCTCTAATAAGAAAATTCTATGATAAAAGACTTGGGTGCAGAGCTTTGGAAAAATGTCTCCTTACATCAAAAGAAGAATATAAACAAGCTTGCATTGAAAGCATGGACTATCGAGAAAAATGTGCAGCATTAGAGGAAGTAAGTTATTTATCACTCCATTTAGTACAGTTGTATTGATTATTAAGTATCCAGTAAGGGAGGGTCAGTTCACACCGAGACGAGACGCGATGCGGCGCTGCACGAAAATTTTTAATAGAACAACTCAAAATATACTTTGTTTGTTACAAGATAAGGTTCATATTTCATTGTGAGTATTCGGAATATGTTGCGCTCGGTGTGAACTGACCCTTAGTATTGGTCATCTGCTAAGCCAGCCTCATAAATATCTAAGCTAGATTATGCTGTTGTTCAGTTGGTACAGATGTTCCTGATAGGTTGGCAATGAGATACAAGCAAACTCACTTGTAAATTTGGAATTAAGTCGTGTAAAAAACTCTACAGTTATACAGACTTACAGTTACACTGTATAACGTGTACAGTCATTATACAGTGTAACGAAATACAAATAGGTCACAAATAAAAGGTACACACTTATCCCAATAGGGATCTTTGACAGCCAAGCTTTGCATGATAGAGAGAACAAGCATTTTTGACACTCAATAGGTTAAACTCATTGTTTAAATGTAATTTTTGATACTCATTAACATTATTTCATAATATATTTTTTTATTTACAGGAAATAAAAAAGTTACAATCCTCAAATTTAGAACTGGAACAAAAATGTACCATGGCTAACAACAGATATGATGGAATGCAGTCACATGCCAAACAATTACAGGTAAGTTTGTCTGTTTACAGTGTTTACTGTCTGACCTTTCATTCGATTGAAAAATGGATACTTTAACAGAAAATTAAGTGGACCTAATACAGTGAAAATTGTAATACTGATAGTCTTAATGTAACTAAAGTACCTATATTGTGAATTAAGGGCCGTAAAAGGGATATTACACAATGATATTCATTTGCGAGGAAAAAATAAACATTGCAGCAAATGCGTAACGACACGACACCCCGCCGCGCCGTTCCTCTTGCGCTATCAGTGGGTTTTGATTGATTGAATTTGATTGTCACTTTTTTAATCATGTACCATCATCATTTATCATTTAGTTTCGTACAGAACTCGAATGTTCATCATACAACCAGATTCAGCTAGAAAGGTTCAAACAAATTTATAAAAAAAATTGATGAAAAACGCGTTAACATACGTCCAAAGTATTATTTTTGAATTTTAAAGTATAGGCCATACCTACTTGAGTTTTATTTTAGTCTGAAGTGACGTAGCTATACTGACTTTTGCAAATTTTGACATTATTCTAATTTAAATGCAGGTAGATCCATTAAATGACTGAATAAATTATGTTGTTGAAATGAATTTGAAAAGTTTTCCAGTTTTGATTGTGAGGAGTATAATTTGTCATTTCTACACTGAATTTATTTGTTTTTACATTACATCATACAAAAGTCTACTTGTTCTCAAGTTCATAGTGAAATAAACGGATATACTCACGTCATGATATCAAGGCTAGCTCAACATGTTTCGTGCCAATTCGTGACCCATCATGGGCCACGGCGGCGGATATGTCGAAGACGGATTGTATAATCCGCCGTTTTACGTTACGCCTAGCCGTTTTGTAATGCTGCGCCTCAACGTTTAGCCAGATTGAATGCGGCTGAATGAAAAACCGCCGGAATGAATTCGGCGCTAAACGTTATTCATTACGGCTACGCATAATGTAATACGGCGAGAGATTAGCCGCCGCTTTGCCCGAGCGAGCGCAGCGAGCGAGGATGACCACCTCGGAGCGGATACGATTCGGACGGGTTAGGTTAGAAGCTGGCCTGCGAGGTTAGTAATTTTTTATAAAAGCTCGGAAATTATTATTTTTTAAATAAGTCTACTACTTATTAACTAAAACACATTGGTTTAAATATTTTCATTTTCAACATTTCATGGTTACCCTAGAATATTAGTAGTAATACAATGCAGCTGAACGTGGGCCGCCTTTTTGAAGAACGTTTTGCAATAACAATCCGGCTGAACGTTGAGCCGCAGCTTTACAAAACGGCTAGGCGTAATGTAAAACGGCGGATTATACAATCCGCCTGCGACAGATAGACGCGCACTGACGTGAGTTGAGTAGATCAATTTTTTTTCACTAGGAGTGAGTCTGAAAGTTTTATGTTGTCAAGTTCATTTTCTTGGCTTTCAAAGTCAAAGTCAAAGTCAAAGTCAAAGTGATTTATTTGTAAACATAGGTGAAACTGATTACAGTGGTGGTTAAATAACAGAAGAGACATAATTCTATGTTTTGCGTGAAAGCATACAAAATCGATCTGAAAAACTTCAAACTATGTGACACATTAAAATACGATGTTGAGAAAGTATGGTGTCAATTTGCTTCTCGTTTATTATTACCTTGTTTATTTTTTTATCCTTTACAGCAATTAGTTAAAGAAAATGAGACACAAATTGAATCCCTGAAGATTGAACAAAAACTAGAGAAAGCAAATTCCAAAGAACAGGACAAGAAATTTGCTAATCTTCAAAGAGAACAGGAGCTTCTTATTAAAAACATCAACTGTATTAGTGAAGTTGTCCTTGGAAAAAGTAAGATTTTAAATAATTAATTATATCACAAAATACGCTATTTACTTACACTTTTACTAAAATGTTTTCTAACTTTCAGAGAGGCTAACGAAAGAACTAAAAGTATTCTTAACAAAATATAGAACTTCAGGAGATATTAATGACTGTGACTCTGGAGAACATAGCTGCGATGAGGCTGATAGTTTCCACACGCCAATGTCACCTCTGTCAGAATCTGGAGGTTGTAATGAGGAAGTTGTGAGTATTTGTATTGGTCTCACTTGGAATATAGTAAGCTTGTTTGCAATAATTTATTTACTATCAAGTCTGTTTGTTTTCAACAGGAGCTGACCTGCGCAAAGGGGACTGGGAATAGTATTGAAGCCAAACTAGACGTCCTTGTTATTAATGCAGGTAAGGAGAGCCCTGAATATATTTTTTTAAGATTATAAATAAAACATGAGAAGAATGTATTGCTGTTGAACACATCTTATGTTCATTTTGTGATGAATTTTGTTTTACCTAAATTAAAGTTAATATTTGTGAACAAATAATGTAATCATTTCTTCCTCCATTTGTTTATTTTTGATGTTAATTAAATTCTGATTGATGATGAGATCCACAGATTTATATCGAACTAGATGACTCAAGTGTATGTACTTTGCGTGCCAAAAGGAAGAGCAATGCTCCTCTTTTGACGCGATTTTATTTAGTTTTATAACGCTTAGATTAGGTTTAACTGCCTAGAGACAAGATAACTTAAATAAGGTGGCATCATCTTTGAATGGGTTTCACTCGGACTGTCAATTCCTATCACTAAAGAGCTAATGTGACGATACCTAGTATACCTACCGTTGAGAAAAAGTGACACGCTTGGTTTTCATACAAATGCAGGAACTCGCGGTATCTAGTTCGATATAAGTCTGTGATGAGATCCCACTTTGAATACCAGGTATGATGAACTCTATATTTGTCTCAAATATAAATATTATATTCTAAGCTCAACTAAATGCCATACTAGAATTTATGTTGATTAACTAGTCCCATGATAATTGTTTCTCAAATATGTTCTAATATTTATATTTGTTTCAGATACTACACTGACTAGAGAAGACAATGATCGTGATTCAGAATGTAGTAACGAAGTAGTTAGCTTAGACACTGGCAGAGGCTCATCTTTGGCATTTTCTGACAGCGACAAGTGCTTTAATAGTCCGGAATACTTCAGCCAACACAGTCCTCTTGCTGCGGATTCAACGAGAAACAAAGACAAAGTAACCATTGATATTGCTACCAGTCCTATTCCAATAAAGCAATTTGTTGATGTTGCCACAAGCCCAGTAGTGACAGGCAGCTTAGAGTGTTTGACAGAATTGGAGCATAAAAGTCCTAGTCACACAGTAACAAGCTGTTCAAGTGGAAACAAAAATGAAAGTAGCAGTGTTCTCATGATTGATAGAGTAGTGAGTCCCATTATAATAGCAGAGTATATGGAAAAATCAACAAGCCCCATTAAAAAATATTCAAAGGAGATAGGAGTTGGCACTAGTCCATTTAAGTTAGACGATAAAACGTCAGATTGCTGTAGCAATAATGACGGTCAAAATATTCAAGAGAAAGAATGCTTGGAACTAAATAACAGCATTTGTATGGAAGATGAATGCAGTAATGATGGTGAAATCCAGATGATCTTGGACACAATGAGATTCAGCAAAAGGTTAATAACACCTCTTCCAACCACTCCTGCAAAATCACGCAGTTTGCCAGTCGCGGGAACTATTGCAACTCAAACAGTATTAAACAACAGCACATGTCCGGATGCGGCAAAACTCAGAGAAGAAAATATTACTTTGCAAGAGACAGTCGCTAAACTTGCGAATGATATTTTGAATATCAATAATTTCCTTTCCAAACTTAATCCTTTAATAAACAACGATGCTCTCATGGAGACTAAGGGTACATCCATAGATAACGTAGCGGTAGTTAAAGAGACAAAAAGTGCACATTGCCAAGAGTTAAAACGTAATTTTGTGCAAAAAGCGCAAGAGTTGCCCAGTGGTATAGAGAAGCTAGATTTCAAGGACAAGAAATCGAATCTCACTGACAAACAGTCTAAATTGAAGAAACTAAACAGTATATTGTTTGACGATTCGTCGCCACCGAGTCCGAATGATAACTTTTTGCCTCCACCGAGTCCGAATGATAACTTCTTGCCTCCACCGAGTCGAGCCCCTAAGTCGTTATTTTCTCCGACGCCACCGTTATGTCCATCGCCATTGGTGTCATCTGCCTCGCTGATGCAAGCCGTTTCCCCGCCCCCACCGCGTGTCTCCTCGCCGGCCGTCGGCTCGCCCCCGGCGCGCGCGCCGCTGCCGCCGCCCCCGGCCCGCGTGGCGTCACCGCCGCCCCCGGCCCGCGCGGCGCCGCCTCCGCCCGCGGCGCCGCGGCCGACCCCGCCGCCACTTGCGTCGCCGCAGACGCTCGACTCGCTGCGCCTGATTGTCGACAGTGACCACACAAGTTTCGATGACGATTATGAGGACAAAGATAGATCCAAAACAAAAGAGAGGTTGCAATTTGAAGATCCGTTGTCGAATCCGGCAGTTTTGTCAGACGGCGCGTTGTCAGATGAGGACATATATGAACATCACATAGTCATAGAATTGGGGCCAGATTGCCCTGAAAGTGACACCAACAGCATACATGAAATATTAAAAGAGCAGAAAGCGAAAGAGGGGCAGCAGCCTGGGGAGGATAGAACCAGCAAAAGATTACCTAAAGTGAAGAAAGCCACGAAATTAGAAAAACTGCGAAAGAAAATGACTCCTAAAGGGAAGATCAAAAAAGTTGACATTGTGAATAAAAGAAAAAGACGCGTCCAACCAAAGCGATTAACAACGTGCAAAGATGATTTAAAATCTGATAGTGCAGTCAATAACAAAACTGCTTACGAAAAAGCTTGCAAAGTGATGGCTGAAATAAATTCCAAAGAAAACGCCATAAAGAAGACGCCGAATGCGTTTAGGTTACCCGTGTCACGAATCAAAAATGCACGGATAACTTCAGACGTCGCAACTAATAATTCATTAAATGTAGAAAAAAATATGCTAGTCGGGCAAAACCCAAGTGTAGTTCACGATAAACTTTACGAAAAACCTTACGAAAATTCCCCAGCGTCGTTGACTAAACTCAACGCAAATAACAAAAACAATATCTCGAAAACAGTGCTTGAACCTTTGAAAGGTTGTCAAAGAACTATTAGAACTCGAAGCCAAAATAGAAGTATAAGTGTTGATCATAGTGATGATATTTCGGCGTCACAGGTACAAGGTCTTGGAGAAAAGGAAGTCACTCGTTTAGACAACTCCTTCAAACCAGACCCGCTGTCACCAAGTCAAACACGTCCATTAAAAATGTATGGTAGGATTCGAGACAAAAATGTCAGTGACAACAGTTTCACAAATGAGAGAAACACTAGTGTTAGTGCCTTGACAAAACCGTGTTTCCCAGCTGTCGCAGAAGTAATGAAAAGTAATAATGAAGAACAAATCACAGAAAGTCGCAGAAATCTCAAACGTCCCACAATGGATCAGCCTGATGTCTCCCCTAAAAGGATGTTACGAAGTTCAGCAGCGTTACATTCTGATAGTGAAGTATCACGCAACGAGGCTGAAGCATTATCTGAAAAACTACAAACAACACATGACAATAAAAACCTCTTAAATTATGGCGACTTGGACATGTTTGATGAATCAACAGTACAAGATAAGCAAAAGTGTATTACAGCTACAGGATTGACGGCTACATGTTATGCACAGAAGCCAAGGCGAACAGAACATCCGAAATATGGTATTTTATGTTCTTTTCTAGAAAAATATGGCGCGAAATCTTATAAGAATTCAACTCCTAAACTTTCAGGTAAGCTAGATTTTTATATGTACTATCGTTTTGAGTATATTTTTATTTGATTTCTTAGTTGTTTTATGGTTTAAAAATTCAATGTATCATGTCTTCACTGTGTCAATGTATGTATGTGTTCTGTTTTCAGAAATTACTGTGGATGCTATATGTAAAAAACTCGGGGATGAAATTGCAATAATTCAAAAGTTGACTCCTAAAGACACAAAAGAACAAATGGATTTACTGGTTCAAGATTTAAAAAGCTGGAATCAAATACAATTGCTGTCAGGATTGATAAAGTACCTGAAGGACCCAGCGAGGAAAATCGAGCTGTATAACAAAGTAAATGTGCCACCAGCGCCGCCTATGACAAAAACTGAACAGATACTAATTTACATAGTATCTCAACTAAAACTTTGCTGGCCTGATATTGTAGACAATATTTTGAAAAATATTGAATATTCTCTATTCCTGTTGAACCGAACACCTGACTTTGAAGCCATTGAGACACTCTCTCATTTTTACGCCATACTGTGTAGATACGACAAGAATAGAAATCGGTTGAGGTTATTTATTATAGACGCCATGTATTGTCTGCAGTTCAAAGCAGTTCCACTTATAAAGCAATGCTTGGAAGTGTGGATGCATATATTACCACTGGCGCATATGGGAATAGGTTTGTGTATACGTAACTGCATGATTATATTGTTGATAACTCGGTACTTAATGAACTTTGTTGATCAATTGTTTAATTTGTTTTTACAGCTAAAAACCCTTTGGTCACGTGTCTCGTCTACCTGTTGCACTTCTATAAATGCGAAGACAAATTTAACAGAGTACAGGAAATTAGAAACATTTTGAACAGAAAGTATTTTTATGATATGGCCGAGTGGAACGAGACACGAATTCTCGAAATGTTTAGAACCTGCATTATTGAATTGCGCGGTAATTATTAAAATTTCATTACATATTTGTTAATGGAAATCTATTCAATGTTATATATAATTCATAAATTTTTAACATGAGTGAGTCTCACGGTAGTTTAATGATTAATAATTTTTTGTTCGCAGATATTGCAGTCGAGAAAAAAATGTTAAGGATTGCGCTGATAATCCTTGCAAAGAGGCATGGCGCACGGTGGTGCCAAAACTTCATAGTGAAAAATATGCTGTTACCCATCATTGAACAGGCAGGTGTGTCCGACCGAGCCAAGTGCTTTTGCGTGGCGCTGCTGGGACCGCTGCTCAAACCCTATCCTGTGGAAATGAAAGTCAATTGTGAAGTAGTCATGAACCAGTTGTCTGATATGCTGAATAGAAATCGTGAGTATCTTTTTTGTTATTACATTTTTTAGCCTAGTGTAATCTGCGGGACAAAGGTCACCCTTCTGGTTCTCCACTACGCTCTGTTCTGACCAATTGACCAATCGTTTAAATCCTTGTTGAAATTTTCTCGCTATCTGCGGGTCTGTCTCGTCGCCGATAACCGTGGTTCGGTTTCGGTTCGGTTTCCACATCTGAGGCTGCATCTGGCACTCATGCTCAGCCCAATTCCATTTGAGCCTCTCGAACATATCACATGATCATATTATATTCACTTTTCGTAAGAGGGGACTAAGGAAAAAAGGTTAAAGGTATATTTTAATGCTAGCCTGTAGCTTAAAAATTTTAAAATTTTTAAGCGATAGGCTAGCAACCTGTCACTATTGTGGTTCTTAACTCAAAACCTAAAATATATGTTAGAAGTGGCTACGAAACGGGAAAGCCTTCCCATTTTAGGAATAGAAGCGTGACATAAATGTAAGTATGTAGATATAATAGGTTACATTTATTGTCATTTACTTGCATTGTATTATAACTGCAATCAATGTTCATTCTGTTTTCAGCTTCAAAACAAATGGAGGAAGCAATCTTTACAAGTTTGATATACATGAGTCGGCACAATCAAAATCGTGTTACCCAAACATTACTCTTCTGGAAACCAGATAATGTTTCCCCAGAGCTCCATGAGTTATTAAAAAATTATGTCAAAGAAAAGCCTGTGAGAACGTGGAAGACTGTTTTATCGAGAATACCCCTTAACCAGACCTGAGGCAGCACTCCAGGCCGTGATAAACGGAATTCACTTACGTCTGGAACATTTGTGAGTGTAGAGAATCCACTGGACTTGTAAAACGTGTACATTTGATAAAAATAGAATACTTAAGAAAGAAAGTAACTATCTAAGTGTTTAGTATAAGTACCTATTATTTTATATCTGTGATCGCGTAAGGTTAACTACTTCATTTTCGAAGTGGAGTAAACTTTAATAAAAAAAATGCACATTTTAATGTTTTCGTTTTCATTTTTATACCCATTCTATACTATAGACCGATAGGTACTTAAAAGATGGTAAACAATCTTGACGTGTCTTTTTATTTAAACATACGCTTTATAAATCAAAATCTTTACATTTTACAATTTAGGTATGAAAAAATCATTTACTTTCATAATTGAATTGTATAGTGTAACGATTTTCATTTTTAGACTGTGTATTTCAATAAAAAGACATGTCAAGATTGTTTACCATCTTTTAAGTACCTATCGGTCTAAAGAGTATAGTTGGTAGCAGGATTGATTAGCCGAAAAAAGCATTCCTTGGGGCCTTTTTTATCATTTACTACATATAATTTTGAGTCCATTCAACACAACTAGAATAAAAATTGTATTGGAATATGTCACTTTCTACTCGCGAGTATGTCAATTTTCATATGAAAAAAGTGGATAAAAATGACTTTAAGAGCCAAAATTATATTCTCATTTGGTTGAATCTCCCCTTACCTAAACTCACTTTATAAGTGATTATTTATGTTAGATACCTACGACGTGCCTTATACCAGGGGTTCCCAATCTTTTTCAGCCCGCGGCGCACTACAAGTTTAGAATTAGGCGCCCTACCTTGTGTGTTTGAAAAAGATACAGTACAAAATAGGCTCAGATAATGGTAGTACATATTTAGGTTGAGAGCGTAAAAATGAAAATGGTTTCGGATACTTAACGATAAATAATCGACTCACGGCGGCTCCCCTCAATACTTTCTGCGGCGCATCAGGGCGCCGCGGCGCACAGTTTGGGAACCCCTGCCTTATACTATTTTAACTTACCAGTTACAGCCAACCTATCATACTTTCAGTTAGGTCTAATTTTTTGTGTGTCACTCATTAGCATTACACACTTTGCTGTTCCAAATAGTGTCTTCTACTACTATTCCATTAAGTCGACATGGAAAATCAGAATTTCTGATTCAGAAATCCATAATCAATTAATAAATAAATAAAAGATAGGTTCATTGTGCTAGAATTATATTTAGGTTCTAACTAGGTATAAATATTAAAAATAGGTATCTTAAATAAGCAACATTATTATTTTCTTTCGTCACACGTAAACAAATTACAAACATTAATTTGAAGTAAAAAATGTTGATAAAATCTTTATTTATGAAATACTATTATTATTAATTATTCTTGCTGACATTTTATGCCTTGACCAGGTGTCCTAACGTATTGAACATGACTGTAATTTTTAAATAAACGAAAACGAACCAGAATGTCACTATCGTCCTTTTATGATCCGTGGATCATAAAAACAGGTTACTCTTACAGCCCGTTCCCACCACGTCGGGCGCCAGCACGATTTTTAATCGAGTCTCGGCGCCTCTGTTCACACTGGCCGGCTGTCGGCCCGATTTTTAATCGGTGTCGGGGCCTCTAGTCACACCAGTCGGCTGCCGGCCACGACAATGTGAATGCGCGAACGCGACGCGCGGGAGGTACAGGGGGTGAGGCGCGAGCGGGGTCGGCCCGACATCCGATTTGATGTGAACAGCGTGCCAGGTACGATTTTCTATCGGCGTGCGGGCTCGCTGAACGCCCGACATTTTATGTCGGATCCGATTGTCGAGCGTGTGTGAACAGCACCAGATAAATAAAATGTACTACGGCTACGACACCCGATTAAAATTCGGGCCGACGCCCGACGCGGTGAGAACGGGCTCTTACCCGGCGTGTGCTGGCAGTGGCAGGCCTAGAAAGCTCGCAAGCCACGTCCACACTATGATTTTTGGTTACTGTGACACGCAACAGTAATGGTTAGCTCGCAGATTAGAGTCTGGATCAAAACGGAATGCAGTATTTTTTTAAAGTTGAAGTCAAATATACTTTTTATTTAATAGTTGGTTTTATATTTTTTTATTTCCACCATAATAACATGGATATTCACGAGTTGTGTCCTGGCGTTGGGTGTTAGTAGTTTTACAAATTTATTATAATATTGCACGAAGTTAGTTAGCGCCATTTGTAGTAATCCTGATCCTGTTACTAAGTTAGGGAAGGACACGAGTACTTCTCGATGTATTTCTTCTAGGCTTTGTTTCCAGCTAGCGCTAAACGAAGCCACAAGTGACAGGGTCTTTTTCTCCATGCCCAAAAGTTCAGTTTTTTTATCATTTTCGAGTAACAGCTCGCCTTCTTTCACAAATTGCATCATGCCCCCAAAATGAGGACTAAGTATCTCTTCCACATATTCAGCGCTCCTGGCTTGCAACTGATCTCTAAAGTTTTCCGCCTCTTTAGTGTTATCTCTAGTTCTCTCCATCAATATACTCAATATCATATCATAGTTATTTATAAGGAATATTAATTGTTGTATACGCTGCGAAAATTCAGCTGCCATTTTCAGTAAGAAGCAATTGACCTCATCTTGAAGATTTAAAAGCAGATTACTCAGATCTTCAGAAGGAAACTGTTCGCTAAGACTCAACATTGCCGCTGAGAATTCCGCGTACCGGCGGGTGATCTGAAACAAATGTTTATAAGTGAAAAATATCAATAGGGAATGGATGATTTTTTTAGATATGCTTGATTATTT
>BHDV01072430.1:135992-153641 GCA_005406045.1 Adoxophyes honmai | reverse complement strand
AAATGGACATGTTTTTTTAGGGTTATGACAATGACCCATTTCATAATATATATTTGTTTTGTTCGTTTGTGTGTACTCCTTTTCCCATTTTTGCGAGCACTTTGTATATTTACGTACATTTAGCATTTTCTTTGAAACATTTAGGATTTTGGAGTAGTGCAAATTAACTGAGATTGTCTGAGATATCATCCGATATAATGTACCCGTTGGAAGCAAACTTCTTTCAGCGCCTTCCGGCGACCTTAATAAGATCCTCAGTCGACTTTTCCCACATCCTACGCTGCGCTTGCTGGTCCGTGGTCTCAACTCGAGCACTTTTCGACCCCATTGGCCATCTGCTCTGCGTGCAACGTGAACGCCCATTGCTACTTCAACTAGTGAGTTTGGTGAGCTAGGTATACCGAATTTAGTTCAACTGAGATAATTCAAAGTCAATTAAATATGATTATTTACTACTACGCTTTTGTGTGCGCTGATTGTGTTATCGAGCGGTTATCTCTGTCTTGTTTTGACTTTTACCAATAGTGCTGCTCACTTCGCTAAACTTGTACTATGTGTGAATCATAAAGTAGTTAGGTGCGTACAGTCCCCCATATCTAACTTGGCAATTTTCTCAGGTTTTACTACAGTAGTTAGTTGCTATGGACTATATCCCTTTAAAGCGGTAATCGGTTGATCTTACTATGAAGTCTTCCGTAGCTGCATCATTGGGTTTGCCGAGATTGTACTCCTTTAAGCAAAGTCTGTCAGTAGCGACTACCGGTGGCCATAAACGCAGTAATTCTGAAAAAAAAGGCTGTTATTAGTAAGCAACTCAGAAAATAGGTAAGTTATGTTTTATGCTGAACAATTTTAGGAATAAGGAGGTAAACTTACGATCAAAGATGGTCAGTCAACTGAGCTAATAAATCAAGAAAAGAAAGAAAGAGAAGGAAGGAAAATTAGGTGGAAAAAAGTATTTTTATGTAGCCCTGTGATACATTCCAAATGAAAGTAGTAATCAAAAATTGATAGAAATCGTACTTATTTACCTGATAAAACCATATCCAAATAAGGCATAGTTATCAACGTGTTGTAGTCAATCTTCCCTCCATTTATCTCTTTGTATGTCTGTATCTCTTGAACCAGTCTCTCCTGAATGTCTGGATTGATGGCCAGTTCGAAGAAAAGGAACGATGTGGAGGTGGATGTCGCCTCAAAGCTGGCGATTGTGAACATTAATGCTTGGGCTACCAAGTCACTGTCCGCCCATGCTGGCGGTGAAGTTGAAAAAAAATACAGTCAAGTTTACAATATACCAAAAACGATTGATTCTAACGTTCTTCCGATACACATAAAGTTTTTTTAATGACATGAAAATTAAAAGAATTAAACTGTCATCGTTGTAAACATTTCAAGGGTGTGGTGGTCTTACTCTTGTGAATTTCAATTTTAACACACAATATTTATGCCACTAAAAAAGTTTATTCAGTTTCACTTACTAACACTGATATTCAAACCCTGAGCGATTTCATCTATAGTTTAGTCCTCCAAAAGTAATATAATATCATTTTAAAAGAAATAAATTTTATTTATTAACACAAAAAATACAAATTATTACAAACTAAAAATAAAATACAATCAACTATCTATAAATAAAAAAGTTGCTCCAAATCGCTGCCAGGCGGCAGTGTGCCCAGAAGACTGGCAGCATTGCCACGCTGAATGGCGATGCCAATCCTCTGGGCAAAGAACGAGCCTGCCCTCTGGTCCCCTGACGTGTTCACAAGCTTAGAGGAACAATTCGTGGGCCCCTGGTCCCCAAGTCCCTAGAGTTTCAATCCCAAACGGCTCAAATATGACGCCATTACCTATGGCTGCATATTTGCGCCGCTTGAGGTTTTCAGCAGCTTCCGCTGCAGAACCCGCTTTGGAGGCCGCCGATAAAATATGGGATGGAGCCATGGTATCCACGCAGGTCGCATCCCATACCAGTGGCCGCCCCAGCTTCCACGGCATAAGCGTCATGCCGTCGGGCCTCTTGCCATCGTCACGCGCCAGACCAGCTGGTTCAGCCAACCTTATGTCATCGGCTAGCTTTTGGGCTACCGAAACGCGGGCCCCTCTTGGAATACGTTTTAAAATTCTGATTGTATTTCTGAGACCACTCATGGTGTCAGAAAAAGGAAGGTGCGAATTATTCAATTTGTTGTGTGTTGTGTCAGTGGGGGCAGGATTAGAGCCGCTCAAAATCGAGGGATGCATCCGAGCCGTATGGATTCTTAGACCCTTCTGACCTTTAAAATATCGAGGTTGCGGACAACACGCACACTGAACAAGATCATCGCTACGCTGGGAAGAGTTTGATAGTAACATTATAACTAAATATTAAGGTTCCCATAAACGACACTAAACACACTGAAAAAAATACATTAAAATAGATCACTGTTGGCAAAGTTTCAGGTTTAAAAATTGTAATCACAAAGGCACTGTTGGAAAAAAAAAAATTAACAGATTACACGTTCTTCTTGGCTTGTAGACACAGATTTAGTAGGTAGTTAATACGATAGCAAATATGCAGCAGGACTTGTTACAAAAATAAAATATATATGAAAAAAGTAAAAAAAAACTTTTAAGTAAAACGGTTTTATTTTAGTCTAATCAATGTATATAAAACCGTTTTACTTAAAAGTTTTTTTTTACTTTTTTTTCGAGCTTTTATTTTTTTTTTAAATTTGATATAGTGCACTGTATTCTCCTTGCAAAGACCTTTCAATTGATACCCATATTGATGGGGTAGATAAGAATTAGGTCATCCGCCATTTTGTAGCGGCGGCCATTTTGAATTTACAATGATAATGAATGTACATTATTGTATTGTCACCACAACTAAAAGCGCATACCGAATTTCAGATCAATCAGTTGACGGAAAGAGGGTGAAATTTCCATTTCTAAATTTGAACCAACAAAGACCAAAGACTAAAGTCTAAAACAAACGGGGTAAGCTAAGTAAAACCGTTTAATAATAAAACCGTTTAACAAACGGGGTAAGCTAAGTAAAACCTTTTAATAACAAACGGGGTAAGCTAAGTAAAACCGTTTAATAATAATAAAAAAACCGTTGTAGTGGATTTGTTTTGACGTTTGTCAAACTCAAAAAGACTGGGCGCCGCGAAGCAGCAGGTAAGCCGCCGCAGCAGCCCCCGGGCTGAAAAACTTTTTATGGTGCCGGCAATTGTCTATGCCCCCTGCTCGTTAAGAAAATCCATCCATTATTATAACGTTTTTAAATAAATTATCGCAAATTCTTGTAATTTTATGATGTCGTATCGTTGCTATGATTTAAAATGTGTCTCCAAGTTCTAGAGTGCACTATTATTATTAGTCACATTGCTTTGCTTTACGAAGGAAAACATTATTACTTTAACTATGACAACGTCGTGTGGTGAATCAGATATCAATCGGTTCAACTGCACCTTTCTATCTGGGTGCAGTTGCTGGGTTGATCTAAATGACAACACAGTTACAGAGAGAAGCAACATACTTACCCGTTGTTTTCCATACTTTTCAGAGCATGCTCTCAGTCATTTATACACGTGTGAAATATGGGCTCATTACACGCAGATTATAACATTAAAAGTAAATTATACATGATTTATGGAATATTAGGTACCTGTTCTTGCTTCCATCAGTAACTGTATCAAGTCGAGACGATTTATGCTGTGCTTTTCTCTGCCTTTCATTGTATGAAGTACCAATTGCTCGAAAAAGTCTCTAGTATCCGGTGTAAGGAAAGATATCTTGAGCAACTGCAATAGAAGCAATGAACATAAAAATTCTGAGCAATAATTGTTCATCTTTACTATACAGTTTTGCAGTCAGTTTGAAGAAATGAAAAATGAATGAAACGAAATACGAGAACAGTGTGCAAAATATAGTAGGTAACAATAACAATATTCTTACTGAAGTTAACAAAGATCATATAAATAATGAACTCAATGACCTTCATGATGCTGGGTATCGAGTAATATCCGAAGACCTTGAGCAAATCCCAGAAGCTGAAGTTGGCAGCTTTGTGGCACATCTTGTAGAAGTTATTGTCAGGATCAGAAATGGAGTCCACCTTTAGTCCGAATACGCATGATGCTCCAATATCATTGGCATAATGATGAGATAAGTCTTTTAGGTCAACTTCCAATAATCCTGCTAAATAAGGAAGTGATTATACTTTTTTTAATAAATTGGAGTTGCATTAACTTTTTTGAAAAGTTAAGGTTTGATTCTAAGGTTGAGAGATTTGACTTTATAATTTTAAGTCGGTTTCTTTTTTACAACGATGAAAAACTATTTCAAATAATCAACGTTTAAGCGATGGTGATGAATGGATGATACTTCATCTTGCTGCAGCTTAGATACTGAAGGTACTTACCTATCTAAATTTTGTGTATAATTTTGCAAGATTCTAGTGCTTCAATAGTATTTTGACATCTTTTAATGTAACGTTATTGAACAGCCAATCACGAAATATTACAACACGAAAAAGTATAATTATGATTATACGCTCTTATTGTGTCTAGATTAAGGTCGCATGTTAGTTATATTTTTTGGCCTTTGAACGTGTATTACTAATAAATACTTACTTTTGGACTGCTCAATTTTCTTCAACATTGAATCAGTTATCTGTTTCCCTACTTCTTCCATGAATGGCAGCATTGGTTTCAATTTAGCGCTAGTAAAAGCTGAACTCAATTGCGCTCGCATATATTTCCAATCTTGTCCTGAAAATGAATTATTACGATGTATTTTAACACTACACTAAGACTAAAAAAAATTCGAAAGAATGTTCGGGTCCCAGAAAAAATAACTAGAGTGACCAAGGAAATAAATTAAGGTATATTTTAGGCGACAACCTGGCAGCCTATCACTACTAAGTATAAAATATCTGCGAAATCAAATCTTAAAAAAATGCTAGAAAGGGTAACGAAACAGTCATGGTTTTGTTCACATCTATACCTATATTATCGTTTTGTGTGCTCTGGGACCCTAATTGGGAAGTACAAATTTATTGAGCGTATGCATAGTGAGTGGTTAGGGTACCAGCATGATTGTGTAGGGTGTATTTTTAGTGGTATAAAACTTTGAAATGGAGTAAACGAATGCTCTTTTTAAATTGGTTTTAAGGTGAGAGCTACAATAGTGATAGACGCTAGCATGTTGCCCATTTTCCTAGTCGCCTTTCACTTCATCAACGACTTGACATTCTAAGCCCGATACTAGACCTCTTAATATGAACAACATCCTTCCAAATAAAGGGTCAATCTCATCACTTATGAACGCCCTGTGATCCAGGAAAGATTCAAAGTCCTGGATGGCGATCTTCTTCATCAGTTGCGGGTCTCTGATCAAAATTGCTGGACTCACAAATTCGTAGTAACCAACAAATCTGTTGAGAAAACAAGTCAATCAGAATTATGTTTACCAACAATGTTGATGATCAAAAATAACCCGTTTTCAGAAATAAAAATTAGCCTATGTCCAACGGGGCAATATTTGACTGTTTACCGAAATTCGTCGAAATTGGTTCGACGGTAGACCAGTCACATTTTAATCTGGAAAATGCATGGTTCGGTATAGAGATAAGAGTTATAATCTGACGAAGTCCCGCGTAAAGCTGTTAGTCCACTGGAGCGGAGCGAGGCAGCGGAGCGGTGAGCGAGATAAAAATCCAGCAATTAAATTGCAGAAAATCATCGCTCCTCTTCAGTGGATTCAATTATTACGCGTGCGGCTCTTACATAAAGGGTTACAGAACCCGAAATATTTCGAAATAAACATAAATTGAAACTTAAATTATCATTTTAATTCTAAACATGCTGATAAGAGAATCAAAATACCTTTCACCAGGAAATCCCAGGTACAGATCAGACAAGGCATTCCCGAAATATTTCCGTTGAAATATGACTGGTGCGAAATTGCCCACAAATGGAAAAGGCTTGTTGTATTTGACGCCATATCTATCAAACCTCGAGTACGTCAGGCGGTAGTAGACATACAGACACACTGACACTACTATACTGATGTAGAGAAACATTGCCTGGAAA
Source organism: Adoxophyes honmai (assembly GCA_005406045.1). Lineage (NCBI taxonomy): Eukaryota > Metazoa > Arthropoda > Insecta > Lepidoptera > Tortricidae > Adoxophyes > Adoxophyes honmai. The sequence goes on along the minus strand of BHDV01072430.1, from coordinate 147,561 downwards.
GAAGGTTTTTAGTTAGAATAAAATTTAGTTTGAGATTAAGTCACTCAACTGCTTTGGCTTAAAGAATTTTACTTCTCAGAAGAATTCACTTATATGAGACACTAGCTTTTGCCAGCGGCTTCGCTCGCATTAAGAAGTATGATTATTAGGAGCTTTTTAATCTCCTATTTTATCCCCTTAGGAGTGGAATTTATCAAAATCCTTTATAAACGTTATAGTAGCTTCATGCATGCAAAGTCTCAGCCCGATCGGTTAAAATTTACAATGTTTTGTACAAACTTTCATCCCCTATTATATCCTCTTGGGGGTAGAATTAGTCAAATTCCTTTCCTAGTGGATGCCTACGTCATAACATCTACCTGTATGCCAAATTTCGGCCCGATCTGTCCAGTGGTTTGGGTTGTGCGTTGATAGATCACTATGTCAGTCAGTCACCTTTGAGTTTTATACACATATTTAGTACATTGTATTATAATTATAAGCAAAAAAACGACTTCATTTAGTAATATCCTAAAAATGCTATCAGAAACCACTTCGTTTACCAATGTCCTGAAAGCATACATGTGTCTATGTACACATAGATTTATAGAATGTTAAAGAATTCTGTACTTATTTGGTGGTACTACTATTAATTAAATACCACTAAACACTAATATGTCAGAATTAACTCGGTAATAACCGTACGGCGCAGACTATACAACTTTAAAAGTCAAAAATTTATTCAAAAGAAGTACGTTTAATTATGTCCGTTGTCTGACTAGAAACTCCAAAATACTGTGGAAAATGCATTATACATATATGCATCCAAACGGATATAAAGTGTTTAGCCTCCCCCGAATGGTTAATGGTTATTTCAGTTATTTGCTCCCTTCACAACTTTCAATTTGTATTTATTTTTAATTATGAGCAAGCAATCAATCTTGGACCCAGGCTTCCCTCCCTATCAGAGATGGTGGGCTGGGGATTCGCAAAATTTCAAATGTTGCATTACCGGCATTTCTATCTTCTGTCCACAGCACGTCCAATCTCGTAGGAAAGATTCTTCCTGTAAACTACGAGACGACAGGCTTGGCTGATAGTAGAAATGCTTGGCTTATGGCTTGTCCGGGTCAAAATCTGCCTACAAATCCAAATTCGCAACGGAGCTGGGACGAAGTCTTGTCAAAATTGACTTATTCCAAAATGTTGAGTTCCAGCTCAGGCCCAGATCGCGCGAGACTTCTGGCTGCAGGAAGGAGGGAATCCGGTGACTGGCTCCACGCCTACCCTTCGGCTAGTATCGGAACCTTCCTGGAGCCAGAAACTTTAAGGATTGCTGTTGGGCTGAGGCTGGGGGTTACGCTGTGCTCACCACACCGCTGCCCCTGTGGTGTCATCGTCGACCAATCCGGACACCATGGACTTTCTTGCCAAAAGAGCGCAGGCCGCTTCTCACGCCACGCCGCGCTTAATGACATTATCCGCCGGTCCCTTGCCACTGCGAACGTACCGGCTATTTTAGAGCCAACAGGCATCGCTCGGGACGATGGCAAGAGACCGGATGGTATGTCTTTGATTCCGTGGAGGATGGGGCGGGTTTTAGTATGGGACGCAACTTGCGTTGATACTCTGGCCCCATCGCACCTTCACGGAACCACGGTTAAAGCTGGCGCAGCGGCAGAAGCGGCGGAAACCAAAAAAAGATCGAAATATCAGAGTCTCGGTTCTTGCTATAACTTTATAGCCGTAGGAATCGAGACTCTGGGTCCATGGGGTCCCAGTGCAACTCTTTTTTTTAATGAATTGAAAAAGCGCCTGGTCGATGCAACTGGCGACCAACGGGCTGGCAGCTATTTTTCACAAAGAATCAGCATAGCTGTTCAAAGAGGAAACGCTGCCAGCCTTTTGGGCACCATGCCACGGGGGCCCTTTTTAGATTTAATTTAGTTATTTTTATTGTTATTATTAAGTATGTTTATAGTCCGTCATTTTTAGGTTTAAGTTGTAAATAACATGTACTTTTTTCATTATCCAATAAACTACGCATATTACAGTTCTCATTATGAGAATATTCCTACGTGACTTACCTCTAGTGGGTCGGCGCAATGTTTCTCGAATAATTATTACACAACTGAGGTTATACTTGATTTAATGTAAGTTGGAGACTAGACAAGTTGCTACGATCATTGCCAAAATTTACATGAAAATATCTGTCTTTATTTTATCTTTATAAACAGGTTTGTTCGCAGCCATTCGAGGTTGTGTTTACCTAAAATTTATTTTATTCTACACGCTTCTCTTCCAACAAAAACTCTCATAATCGTATCTATCTTTCTTTTAGTACTTACAAGTATCTCCTCTGAAAAGCTGGATTTTTTTCCGAGATATAAAGCCTGGTTTAACCATTATTCATGCGCTGTCTTTGAAATAACACCTCTCCATTTCTTTCGTGAATACCATAATAGGAAACTAAGGAATCAGATTAGGGTATATTTCAAGCAACCTGTCACTATTGCACCTCTTAAAAAATTTTTTAGGAAATCTCAAACAGTCATGTTTTCGGCTAGTATTTTGTATGATCAGCTTACCCCATTTAGGACTAATAGGCGAGATGTATGTATGTCATGTTTTTGAGTAAAACCATCGTCGAAATTGCCTCTTTGGTTGAAGTGTATAAAAAGTAAGAAATAAAACATGGCCAATTGGAAATTTACCGGGACACCCAGACTTCTCTTTACCAAATTTCTATACTTGTGTAACGAACACGAATATTTGTACTCAAGTCTTGTTTCATGATGTAAATAAGTACTGAAGCCTTTTATATACAATCAGGGTCAGGACCTTGGGCGCTCTCAAACTTATAAAAGAGATCTCCAAGCGTCTCTCTGAAAACTGGGGACCAAAGAGCTGGCAGCTTCTTCGCTCAACGCATCAGCTTTGCGATACAGCGAGGAAACGCTGCCAGCGTCTTGGGGACAATGCCTCGGGGGTTACCTTTTCGAAATGCAGTTTAGTGTTTATTGTAAGACAGTCATGGTTAGTTACAAAATGTCACTTATTCCTATTCTACTAATATTATAAATGTGAAAGTTTGTGAGTATGTTTGGATGTTTGTTACTCTTTAACCCTTAATTTGGCATTGTTCGGTGCGCCGGACATATCACGAGACTATCTTTTTCTATTTTTTTTACAATTATTTTTTGTAGGATGTCAACGGGGCAAAGAGGCAAAAACTACTGAATAGATTTTAATGAAACCTTACAGTAATGTAGCTTATACATCAGAATAGCATATAGGCTACAATTTATAAAGATTTTGATTGAATTTTCCAAAATATGACGATAGGAAAAATAGTAGGATTCCGCAATTTTCAACATAAAAAGCTATAAATTGGCATGCGGGCTGTGGCTAACAAGATCTCTTCTGTGTTACCCCGAATTTAACGCGAGCGTAGCCGCGGGCAAAAGCTAGTGTTATATAATCCTACACACTTATTTGTCAAAATCTTAAAAATCTTTTTGTTTAGTGTTTAGGGAGTTTTTCATGTTTGAAGGTTCTAAGGTACCTAAATTAAATAAAAATAAATATTTTGATGTCGATGTTTTAAAAGATGTTAATTTGGTCTTCGTGTGGTGTAGGGTTTAGAATAACACCCCTTCTTCTCTACCTTTGACCTCGTAAGAGGCGACTAAGAAAATAGGTAAAGGTATTCGTAGGCGACAGGCTAGCAACCTGTCACTGTTTAACTTGCCAACTCAAATCCTAAGAAATATGCTAGAAGTGGCCTCGAAATTATGTTAATTAGGTTTTCAAAAGCGTACAAAAAGAAAGTCGTATAGCGAGTTACAAAATCTGACACAAATGAAACATTCTTGTTGACCTAACTAAATTAAACCTAAATTCAAACAAACAATAATTTAAGGCTATCAAAAAATCAAAAAATATTTATTACGGATAACAAAGATCCAAAAATTCTTGTTAGTAAAACAATTTTAAACTATGCATGCAATAAAATAAATAATACCTAATGCTTTTAATTTCAAGCTACAAAATGTTTGTGAAAGTCAAAATGTATTTAAAATAAAGGCTTTGCCTAGTTCAGGACCATGGCCATTGGTGATACTATCTTTGATTCTTTATTGTCATCTATTTTTGTATGTCTACTCTATTTTCACATGTTTTGTCAATCGCTTGAAGGTTAGCAGGAAGAGATCCCTTAAGGGATTTGTTCGCCTTTGTACTTGTGTTTTGTTTTGTTTGTTATTTTGTCATGTTTATTCTGTACAATAAAGAGTTACATACATACATACATACATACTTTTCCTTCTCATGAAATTCGTTTATTTATTTATCTTGATTTTCGGTACCCTCCATGGAAGTCAGTTGTTTCCGCCCACCGGAAATAACTTGGAAACAGGAAGTGCGAAAGCGAAAGCTTTATATTGTTTCACAACTTTCAGGAATTCTGGTCAAACACCAGTTAAATAATTATGTTTCAATTAAAAAGTTTTGGCCAAAACTTTGATATTCCGCTTTTTACGTAGCTAAACTAAGTGGGTAAATAAAAGAAGAGATGTTTAACTAAAAGCGTTTATTTGTCTGTAATATTCTCAGCCTTCAGAATGAAGTGATTTTGTTGCAGTCCTTTATTCTAAAACTAACCTTTTGGCTTATCTGTTTGTTAACTTAAAAAAAAGGGTGGTGTCCAGATAGCATAACACCTCTCCATTTTTTCCGTGGGTGTCGTAAGAGACAACTAAGGAAAATAGATTTAAGTATGCTTTAGGCGACAGGCTAGCAATCTGTCACAATTGTTGTACCTTTTCCACCTGTTATCAAATCGGACTAGCGGAGTTTTGACGATCGGTTGCATAAATACAACTTCCATTTTTTTCTAGGAATACAGTCCGCAGGCACAACATCTGTCTGGAGAGGTTTATTGGGCGAATTGTATTGGCATACATCGTCAAATAGAAAAGCTAGCTGCGGTAAATCCCTCGAGCAAACAGAGGTCGCACCTGCCACTAAGTTCACCAATTCACGGGAGTCGTTTACGCGTTTACGACGTTGCTGCTTAGCGCATTTTTACGGCCGACCTGAGTGTGGCCCGTGTGACGGAAAATAGCGGACCAGTTGGTTTAGTACAGCACGCGAAGCGACACGGGATATAGATTATCAGGAATCTATAGTTAAACAGTAACAGGTATCTAGCCCGCATCTCCACTCGCGCCTTGCTACGCTACGCCAGTCGGTTTGACTTTTCGTACACAATGCAGAAAAATACGTACCTAAAGTTAAATATTTCAAAGAAATATAAATATTTAAATTACATAATATTGCTGTTGATTGCAACGAAATTTTTTTTTGGTAAAAGCTAAAATAATGCTAAGAAGCTCCACGGTGTATGTAACTCGCTAAGCAATGTTGGTTGGCTTGTGAGACTTGGTTTAGGATTTTTTTAGAAACCCTACACTCCGTGTACGTGATTATGTACTAGTTTTTTATAGTCTTTTCTCATTTCTTCCTGATGTTTATAATTTAAAATTATTGTGTTCCTTTAAATAATTATTTGAGAGAGATCGCTTAGTAGCGATAAGGCCACTTATCGGTCTCCGTGCTTTGTAACTTATGTATAAAAGTTGATTGTTTTTTTTTTGGTACTATAAATAGAAATTAATTCGAGGCGTAAAGCTCTGATTTTTGCGGCCATTGATTGATAACTAATTTTTATTGGCTGATTTGTAGTATCATTAATTAGTTTCCCGCTGTCGCTGGTAACTTGTCCCACTCACATTTCCCTGAGTCATTATAATGGCTCTAGATCGCCGATTTTAATTTTAGGGCCGAAACGAATTCCCGCTGATTCGCCGTTATCGCACCTTATTACCGGTAATATTACCGGTACCAGTATACCGGTATACCGGTTCCCAACAAATTATACGGTAAATCGCAAATTAAACGCGCTTTTATGAACCATATTTCCCTGGAATGGCGTTTTTGCACATTTTTGACGGAGTTGAATAAATGAGGTTTTTTTATTGACATTGTTAATTTATGTTTAACAGGCTTTTTTATGTCCGGCTGCTTGTTAAAATTTGGTTATTGTTCAATTTTTGCTTTGAAATTATTTTAGTAGATTGAATAATGAAGTCGTAATCAAAATTATACCTGTATTTTTTTTTAAGTAAATTACGAACAGGGATTGATTTTAATGGCCGCTCTTGTCAAATTACAAAATGAATAACAGAGGCACATATGCATGTCTATAAGGATGAAGAACGGAAAAACGGTGATATACATACATACATACATACAGTCACGCCTCTTTCCCACAGGGGTAGGCAGAGACCACTTTGTTCCACTTGCTACGATCCTGGCATACTTCTTTTGCTTCATCCACATTCATTAGTCTCTTCATACATGCTCGTCGATTTCGGGTACTCTTGACCTGACCTGTTTCTAAAACGTCCGCGATTTGGTCACGGAACGTCCGTCTAGGTCTTCCCCTCCCAACACACCCATTCACACTTCCCGTATAAATCTGTTTTGTCAATCTTCTTTCATCCATCCTCTCTACATGACCAAACCAGCTAAGCATACTTCTTTCAATCCTTGTCACTATGTCTACTTTCACACCAGCTTGTTCCCTTATCACACTATTTCTAATTCTGTCTTTCAATGATACACCTTCTATACTTCTTAACGCTCTCATTTCTACCGCATTTATTCTACTTTTATGCTTCGCTTAACGGTGATATTATTTATGTTATTCTAATTCCGTCACATCACGGGAAATAGTAGGTAAACTAAACTAAGTGCCTACTAGCTCTTGTAAAGTTTGTCAATATTTACTGGTTTTGATCGCGCTATGATAGAATTGCGACATTCTGTATAGATAAACGTGTTTATTAAACGAACATTTGAAAGTTTATTCTATTCTAAACCCGACCACCTCTCCATTTCTTCCATGGATGTCCTAAGAGGAGACTAACGACATAGGTTAAGGTATACTTTAGACGACAGGCTAGCAACCTGTCACTATTGTACCTGCCATCTCAAAACCTACTTAAAAAATATTATGCTAGAAAAGCTACAAAACATGGAATAGTCATCATTTTGTCTATGTAGCGTTTTGTGTGCTCTGCCTACCCCATTTAAGAATACAGGAGCGATCGTATGTATCTATTGAGAGTTTAATTAAAGCTTGTAGGTACTTACATTTTAACCTGCAATATTTTCGAAATATTTTCTTCCTCCAATAATAACAAGATATTATTTGAGTTTCGTTTTCCCAATAAAAATATTTTCCTGCAGCGATTTTTGTTTGCTGTTTTATTTATTTTATATTCCAACTAGCTTTCCGCCCGCGGCTTCGCCCGCGTGGAACTTGGTTATATTGCGGTATAAAGCACAACTATAAGAAGAATTCTCGTGTCAAACGACACACAGCGCCATCGATCTATCATCTATCGATCGGTTATCGATTGATGTCGATCTATCATCGATCGATATCGATCTATCAAGCAAACTATATTTTTGTTTTCCCTCGGGAACATCAATTTTTCCGGGATAAAAAGTAGCCTATGTCACTCTCCGTGCCCTAAACTATCTCTACCTAAAAAATCACGCCAATCCATCGCTCCGTTTAGCCGTGAAAGGCGGACAAACAAACAAACAAACACACTTTCACATTTATATATTGGTACGGATGGACAGATGAAATAGGAGTAAGAGGACATGTTTGCAAATGTTATTTTTTCAGCTTGATGAACTACAAAAACGTACTATTTGTTTATACTGTATTTTTAACCCCTGATTCGAAAACAAGTATGTTATGTGTGTAATTATGTGTTTCTGGCATCGTAGATTGCGTATGCATGAAGCTAATTCGATGTGTTTTTTTTTCCTTCAAAACCATGAACATGTTTAAGAATACATACATACATACATATTCTCACGCCTGCACTCCCAAAAGGGGTAGGCAGAGCACATGAACTCAAAAATTCAGCGCCACGTCCAGCAACTTCAGGGTATGCAGATGGTTAAACGTGATATTGCAGTGACAGGTTGCTAACCCATCGCCCACAATACACTAACCCTTTCCCAGAGTCGACTCTTACGACACCCACGGGAAGAAAGGGCCAGGTCGTCGTTGCGCCTGCCAAATTCCATATGTGCATTTATTTATTTTTCGTATTTTGCACTCTAAACAAATTTTCTTTAAAATCAGATTTATTTGCACAAAAAAATGCACATATCGATACCTTTAGGTTCAATTGTCGTAAAGGACAAAATACCGAAAATGAGTTAAATATACAGTTTTGTTCAGAATTTCAAGCTCTATCGAACTGCATTCTTAGAATTTTGATATCTCGTAAAATTTGTCCTTTACCCCCCAAATTTCTTGATAGCTCAACATCAAAAACCGTTAAATTTATGGGTGTAAATATCACACCTGAAATCACTTGGAACGTAAAGGAGATCACAAAATTATAAGCAGCGACGTATAACCATAAATTACCCATGCTGTCCTTTAAGACCTACTATTTGCATGATTGTACTGTCAATAATTGTGAAAAATACTGGTGTATAGGACACAATTTACTTATTTGTACTTTACGACCTTTACTTATGTATAGTATGCTTTAATATTAAATCCAAATTGTGCGTAAAGGACGTACACTATAAGTAAGTATTAATTTATTGGACAATACGACCGGATTTACGCACAAACGTGATAACGTAGGTGATTAGATAGTCCTTTACTACTTAGATTTTTCGTTTAAATATCTGAACTGACAAGCAATTAGCATAGGCGTAAAGGGCGGCAGGGGCGTTTTCTTTGTTTATAGCAACGAATGGAGCTTATGTTTAAAGCCGACTAAGTCTAAATTAGGTAGGTAAGTATTAGTAAACAAACTCTCCTGCAGATTGTCATTGCTATTCTGGCAATTGTATAGAGTGAAAGCAAGACAAGTGACAGGATTCCCCGACGCATACACAGGTCCTTGCTTGCATAATGCATAATGTTTAGTTCTATTCAGTGTTGCCAACTTAGTGGATTTTCCACTAGATCTGATGGTGTAGACGTGTGTTTTAGCAGGAAAAATATTAGTTTTAGTGCCTAGTGGATCTTTAGTGGAATGGATTCTTCCAATTAGTGGTAAGTTACGAATTTAACCACTAACACAACTCATAAATGCTGAAGTAACACAACTCATAAAGTGGAAGCTTAGCACGTGAAGGCATATGTTGTAAAAACTACATACATAATACCTAATTCAGTAAAAAATTGGCACTAAAGAAATAGGTATATTCTTAACAAACAGAGCAACAGATGAAGCCAATTCATCGGAAGATCATCATTAGTTAATATCATATTATTATGATCAGCTTCACCTGCTTGTTCTGTTTGTAAAGAACAAATTTCTTAAGTGTCAACTAATTATTTTGTGTTAAAAAGAAAAAAATTAGGTATAATAAGACAACGGGAAGTGATATTGTTTTAAACTATGTAGTGATGATTTAGTGATAATGAAGAAAACGAAACAGAAACATATACTATAGCCGAGTTGTTTTTTTTTCGTCCTTAAAACAAAATCGAGACATGTACAAACTCTTTTTAACCGACTTCAAAAAAGGAAGAAGTTCTCATTTCGAACTTTTTTTTTTATAATGTGTATGTTACTCGATATCTCCGAGATCCGAAGGGTATAACTCCGAATTGGTCCCATTGGCACTAAGTTTAGATCTGATGATGGAATCTTAGAGAAATCGTTGGAACTCTTCAAATGTTGTAGGAGCATGTACGGCGCTTGTGGTAATTTATTGATAAAATCAAGAATTTACATTCAGTAAATAGGATTTGGTGTAAGGAAACTGATGATGAACACCACAGATAGCCAGTAGAACTTTACTTCAGAACGGCCAGTGTGTCGAAGGTAGGGATTAGATGTGCCGATTCGGATAGTTAAATAGTTAAATTACTAGGAAGAAACAAAAATGTACATGGTGCTATTGAATACGGTACCATAAAACTGGTCTGATGCTGGAACCAGAAAGTACCCTACAGAACACGGTAACCAAACAACGTAACCAAGTCGTGTTTGGTGTTACTGGAATTGTCCTGACAAGCATTCTGAGTACAGAAGATAATTTTTTTAATCGACTTCTTAATCGATATTTATAACATAATAACAGTACAATATCTACATTCCTTCATTTTCTATATTCCTACCCTGGTTAGCCTACATGTTTTTATTACAAAAATAATAGTTGATGAATATAACTAACTGTGTACCATGTCTTTAATGGTATTTCAATACTACATAAGCATTAATATAAAGAGATAATGATTTCTAACGCTTAACTTCAGCAGATAGTAAAATATTGTGGGTAATTTATTGCTTTAATGACAGTTATCCAGGGAAAATAACAATAAAATTAGAAATTACGGTGAGCTATACATCCCAAATTTTTATTATTTTGTTTAAAACTGACCTTTACGACCTAAAAACTTTTGAATTCTTTAAAATGCCCTAGGCGTAAGGGACTAGCGATGTATTTTTCCGGGGTGTAAAGGACAGCTAACTTCTATAATATACTATTTATCGATATGGTTACCATACTACTGCGAAAACAGAAGATTTGTAAGCACTTTCGTCATAGACATCGAAGATATAGGTCCACAAATAAAAAAAATACAAACGTTTAAAAAAAAATCGAAACGTTTTTTGCTTGTCCTGAAAAGTAGCATTTTGTCCTTTACGACAATTGAACCTAAAGGTATCGAATTCTGCTCTGCTTGCTGTGACCCACCCATTGCTACTGTATTACCTATCCGATTTGGAAATGTTTTTCGTTTGCAAGGGATCTAAGTATTATTAGGATTGAGTATCTAATATTGTTAGTGTTGTATGTTGGTGTAACAGGGTGACGGTTAATAACATTAGTAAAACGCGGGTAGTTCAAGGAGCCGGTACTGATGAAAATCGAGTGCGGGTAGTTCGAAGAACCCGAGCTGCGAAACCAATGTTGTTTTTTTCTTTCTTTCTTTCTTTCAATATCATGCCCTGCTTCAGTCATTTACCACGATCGCTGTAGCGCGGCCGAAATGCCGAAGTACCTACATAATTAAAATCATACGTGATTAAGTCCCCCGTCATAAATATCTATCAAGAACACGCCTATCCGCTTTTCATTGACCTGCTGTCCACGGAAACTCTATTTGTTTATGAGTTCCATCATTTAATTATAAACTTAAGGCCACCAATTTATCTTTACGGCGTAATCACCGCTTCCCGTGGAAATCGTTGTAGAAACTCAACTCAGTGAAAGTATTTCACTCAATTGCCTTCGTTTTTCTACTTTGTGATCGTATCTATACTGCTCGTATAATTAGAATGTACTTACATACATACAATCATGTCTGTATCCCCAAATGGGGTAGGCAGATCACACAGCATGATACCTATAGCCTCCTAAGCCCTGACTCTAAATACTTAGGGCCTCAGACCCAGACAAAAATTTCATGACTTAAAATGTTGAATTTTACGTAACCTGATCTTTAAGTTCATTTTCCACTGAATAA